>JAWLRI010000709.1:2748173-2760131 GCA_034781795.1 Crypturellus tataupa | reverse complement strand
GGCGGGGCTGGCGCAGCTCCACGCAGGCCTGAGCGGGCGCGGCGGCGAGGCCGGGGAGGGCCGCGGCGGGAGAGGTGGTTTTAAGGCCGCGTGCGCGGGGCCGATAGCGCCCGCGTGGCCGCTGCCTCCCGCGCGGCTCCGCGATGGGGGATGCGCTAGGAGCAGCGACGCTGCTTCCGAGCCCCGGGAAGGGCATGCGGGGCCCTGCGGCTGCCTGGCCTCAGCCCCGGGCGCTACACGGTGCCCCGTTACGGTGCTGAAAGCCAACGCGCGTCCCGAGGGAGGCGAGCTGCGCGCTAACCCCGCGTCCCTCCTGCCAGTACATCGCCGTGCACATCATACCGGACCAGATGATGTCCTTCGGCGGCTCCACGGACCCCTGCGCTCTCTGCAGCCTGCACAGCATTGGCAAAATAGGAGGGCAGCAGAACAAGAGCTACACCAAGCTCCTCTGTGACCTGATCTCCAAGCACTTGCACGTATCTGCGGACAGGTAAGGCTGGGAGAGGACATGAACTTTGTTTCTCTCCGCAACTCCCTTGAAAACTCCATTTAGAAAGAATAAAAAGCTGAGATGTGTCTGTGTTTGAAAGGATGCACAGTGATCATGCATTTTGGTCATGTCAAGATGAGAATCTGCCTACACTTTCCCTTGAGAGTTTGCTATTAAGTGTCTTTGTGGTACTGGAGTAGGGAGAAATATCAGGCAAACAACAGAGCAGGGTTTGGCCTTTGAGGCTCGATGTCTTGTCCTCTCATGATGGGAGACCAAACGCAGAAGGGAGCAGTAACAGGCTGGAGTTGAAAGATGGAGCAACCAGAACGGAGGCAGCGGGTTGTGGACGGTCCCTTGGCAGCGCAGGAGGATGTCTGCGAGCTGCGGGGAAGGACAGGAAGAACCTGCCCTCACCCACATCTGGGACAAGAACCGCAGAGGCAGCCCCAGGGCCTGCTTGACATTCCTGAGAAGCTGCCCGTCTGCCAGACACTTGTGAACCCTGCAGCACTCCGGAACCAAGGGCTGGCATCTCCCGAGATTCGTGACTGCTCCTAACCAACAGCTCCAGTGTCCGAATAGCCCATGACCAAAGAGGAGGGTTTATATTTTAGCAAACAACAGTGCAGTTTCAGGCACTCCAAAGAATCTTGGCTGCTGGGAACTCTGTCCAAAACATTAGCTAGATTTCACTAAAGCACTATCCAAAATGCATGGCTGAAGTTGCTTCTCCTGGGTACCAGGAAGCTCCAAATATCTTATCTCAACAACTATTTAAAATAAATGGCTTAATTTCACTGTCTTTCTGCAGGGTGTACATCAACTACTATGACATGAACGCTGCCAACGTGGGCTGGAACGGTTCCACCTTCGCGTAGAGCTCTCACGTCTGACCAAAGGGGAGATTCCTGGACCTGCCCTTCTCCTGCCAGTTAGCAGAGACCTCTGCACAAACGGCCCCGTGTTTTGTGCACCCTCACTGATCGATGGCTCCTTGTTAGTGTGTCCACCACTTGCTGCTTCAACATTCCTGTTTTCTCTATGTAGAAAACAAATAAAGAATTAGAAGGAAGCTGTCTGGTGTGAGTTTTACCGGTCAGGTAGGGGATGGAGTTGGTTATCTTGGGTATCTATTTCATTCTGGTTGATAAAACAGAAAGGAGCTGTTGGTTTTTTTGTTGTTGTTGTTCATTTTCCTCATTTCTCAGACCTGCTGTTTCACTGCACAGTCTGAGGGGCAGGCCTCTCATGCCTGCTGCTGGGATCCAGCGGCTACAGTTGCCTTCAGGCCTCTGTGTTGCTCCGGCGCATCTTGCGTGCCCTTCATTTGTCTCTTCACCATGCTGGAAACAGCCCTGGGGCCAGCCCTGTCCCTGCTGCTCCGGGGAGCCCTCCATGAGCTGCCTGCCTGGCCAGGCCCGGGCAGGAGGGATGTGCCGGCAGGCTGGGCGCAGAACCGCTGCCCTGGGTGCG
The DNA here is from genome assembly GCA_034781795.1 of Crypturellus tataupa. Classification (NCBI taxonomy): domain Eukaryota; kingdom Metazoa; phylum Chordata; class Aves; order Tinamiformes; family Tinamidae; genus Crypturellus; species Crypturellus tataupa. The sequence continues at coordinate 2,758,162 of JAWLRI010000709.1, read as the reverse complement.
GCTGCCCCAGCTGCAGCTCCCTCCGGCTGGGCGGCGTGTGGGGAGCGGCCGCGGGGCTGCTCCCCGGGGTAGCTCTGAGGAGGCCGCGGGGCTGCTCCCGGGGTAGCTCTGAGGAGGCCGCGGGGCAGCTCCCGGGGTAGCTCTGAGGCGGCCGCGGGGCTGCTCCCCGGGGTAGCTCTGAGGAGGCCGCGGGGCAGCGAGGCCCGCTGGGGCCCCTCGGGGCTCCCTCCGGCCCCCTCCCCGGTGCCACCTCCGCCGCTTCCCGCCCCCTGGCCCGTTCCTCGCCGCTGCCCGCTCGTGCGCATGCGCCGTGTCGCTCTCCAGCAGGCGGCGCGCGCGCTCGGCGCCTTCTCGATCCTTCGGCCGCGCGGGGGACGTCACCGCCGCGCGGCGCCGTGACGCCATCCCAGCGCGGCCATGGCGCTGTTCTGCATCAACCGGTAACGGCGGCGCCGCCGGGGCGGTGGGGGGTCTCGCCCGGCCGCTGCTGAGGCGCTTGTCCGTGTTCCCGGCAGGTACGGGGGCGAGGAGCAGGGCGAGAGGGAGGAGCGCTCCCGCGCGCTGCTGCAGCGGCTGCGAGAGCAGGCGAAGGCCCGCGAGCTGCGGAAGCGGCAGCAGGAGGCGCCTCCGCCGCAGCCGGAGCGGGGAGAACAGGAGCGCGGGGGCAGCGCCGGGGACCCGGCGTCTGAATCTGCCCGGGAATCCCCGGGAGCGAGAAGGAAGAGGAAGGGGGAGCGCGAGGAGGCGGCAGGCGCAGCGGGCGGCGACTCCCCGGCGGGACGGGCACGCGCCGAGGCGGCCGGTGGCTGCCCCGCACCGAGGAGGCGAAGGAAACAGAACGGGAGAGGAGCAGGTAGTGACAAACGGGGCCTGCGGCGCCTTGGGGCTTTGCGGTGGGCACTTCTCAACAGAGGAGTGGACGGGCGTTCCCTTCTGATTAACTTTCTAACTTTAGCTGATAACAAATTGTGTCTTCATCTGTTTAATGTGTTCCCAAAGCAGGTCTGGTAACAGTAGAAAGCCTCTCAGTATGAGCTTTTGGAATCACTTTAATTTAAGTGACAGAGGGAATTATGTCACTTCTGTCTTCAGTTGTCTTAATGTGACCAAAGCAACATTGAGCTCTTGTACTTGGGTTTAGGAAGCAAGACAAGCTCACGAGTCATGAATTAAGTTCCACATTGCAGTGTGTTCCCTCTGTCTCTTTTGTGTAATGTATTCTGATCTCTAGCCTTATTTTTTCATTTCTCCAGATTCCCCAGAAGCCACTGAGCAACAGGAGAAGAGGAGTAACCTAGGAAATAAATCTGGTAAAAGGAAGAAGAAGGATGAGGAAACTGAAGGCGCCGAAAAAAGCAAAGAGAACAGTGAAAACACTGAAGGAAATCAAAGTAGAAAGGAGGAGCTGTCCATAGCCGCCTTGGAGGAAGAGGCAAAACCACCACCTTCTAGTCTGGTGGTTCTTGGTGACTATGACAGAAAGCCAGTGCAGAAGGTAAATAGCTTTACTGAATTCTGATGAAGTCAAAGGAAGGAAGAGGCCTCTTATCAGCTTATTTTACGTACTGTATTGCCTGCTTCGTAGCAGAAGCACTTTCTTACTTCTTGTCTTCCCACCTCAGGTTCAGCCCTTCTTACCACAGTGGCTTGCTCAGCCTAAACTAGTGCAAAAACGTATCAAAGAAAACCTAGTTCCAATCGGAGATGTCCCAGGAATTCATCCCAAACTGTTGAAGAAGCTGCAAATGAATGGAATAGAGTCCTTTTTTCCAGGTACCTTAGTTCTTGTCTTTTTCTAAATTGACTTAGTTTAATCTGGTTGTTTATGTATCTTTTCCTATCAGGTATGTATTTTGCTTAGTTAGCCAAGTAAAAATAGGTCAAAAGCAAGTTTGATGTTTTAGCCTAATCCTTCACTTTCAAAGACTTGCCTGAGATAAGAAGTTGAGAGCACTTAACTAATCTTAAATGCAGCTGCAAAAGATAATAGTGACCTAAAGTCATAGCTCATAGCTGCCAAAAGAGGGAGATCTTATTCATGTTCTCTGTTTTTCTTTTTTTTTTTTTCCCTTTGCTCCCAGACATGTTTTATTTCCTTACTGTGCACAATCTCTGTTGCTAATTGGACCATAATGAGAGCCTGCTTAACTCATTGAAATAGCAGAAATAAATAAATAGCTGTTTTTCTGTTGTGTTACCTATTTTTCAGATAGGTACTACTGTACCAGTGTTAGTGCCAGCAGCTAAGTACGTAGATGAAGCTTGTGTTTCTACAGCTGGAAGCAGGGCTGAGGAGAAGAAACAGTGGGACAGAAGGGAGGGGAATTTGAGATCTCCTGCCTTCAACTGTAGTGAATTACTAGCTCAGATTGGCAGCACTGAGCCTACAGCCTTAGACTATCAGATTTACCCAGACTACTTGGGTACATGAGGACAGTGGGACAGGTATGGTTCTAAAAATATTTAACGTGGATTGCATTAATATTTAATGCAAGTTAAGCATTATAAATTGCTAGATGCTAGGAGAGGAAAATGTTTTGTATTCAGTGCTAGGTTCACATGAATGAAAAAGAAACGGATAACACCAGATAGTCTCCTCTTTACTTTTGTGTTTCTAAGCACAACTGCTGACATGGAAACAGATTCATTGCTGCTTTTTTGGGATAGACTGGGTTTTACCTTAGTTTATTAGCTTTTGTAGTTAATACTTATTTCTTTTTAATTCCAGTTCAGGCAGAGGTGATCCCTGCTATTCTCCGCAGTGCATCCAATGGGTATTTGATGGGGCAGGGAGGATACCGCCCCAAAGACATTTGTGTCTCAGCACCTACTGGCAGTGGTAAAACACTGTCTTTTGTCATACCTGTAGTCCAGGTGAGTCTGTCCACAGCAAAAAAAAAAAAAAAGTCAAAAAAAGTTAAAGCTGTGTTTCTTTCACAGCAAAATTTGGGAAACTTTTAGAGGTAGTTCAAAAAGTCAAAGAATTTGTGAACTCAAACCACCAGATTTTAGCTCAGAGATGTACAAGCCCCCTTCATCTCTGCATCTCATTCCCTTTCACAGATGAAAGGCACAATGTGAGGAGTTGGGAAGATAGGAATAAAATGGGAACAGTTCTGGGGGATGCATTGTGCCCATCTCCTCAGTGCCTTGGGTATGAGAATCCTCTTTCCACTGCTTTCAGGGGCTTATTTGGTCTTTGTTTTGGCAGGCTCTGCTAGATCGAGTGGTTTGCCAAGTACGAGCTCTGGTGGTTCTGCCCACAAAAGAACTGGCACAACAGGTATGTGGCTCTTCTCCCTCTCCCTGAGCAGAACTGGGGTGAGGGAAAGGCTGCTGCTATAAACATTTCATCTGGCTGCTCTGTGGTGACAAGCCTTTTAATGGGTGCGATGTTATTAGTGTAATAGAAAGCATTGCTTTAACTGATTTCATTGTGGCTAAAAACACCATCTCTTCTTTGCAGGTGAGTAAAGTATTCAACATTTACACTGATGGTACAGGTCTGAAGGTCGTTTCTATTGCTGGCCAGAAATCTTTTGCAAAGGAACAGGAGATGCTTGTCCAGAAAAAGTAGGTTAAATGGCCTTTAGATAAGGTTTATAGAGTTTGTCTATTAACTATTTAATCTCAGTAAACAGAGATCAACATAACTATTGCACAACATCACCACACGATAGTGATTTTAGTTTGTGCATTTGTGCTAAACACTGATCTTTGTCAGGATGCCCACTACTACCTCTTTGTGATTTTTCTGGGGAGGTTGCCAAAGTATAAGTAACATGTTTGTAAAATGGGAAAGAAATACTTGTTAGAAGTGTCTGCCATGTTCACTAGTAAAAACAGGTCATAAGCAGAACAGCCCTTGTCATGAGATGCCTGAGTTCGTTTTGTTATCTTGGTTTTGTAAGGTGCTAACAGACTTTTAACCTTTATCCCAATGTACTGTTCCATCAGAGAACAGAGTTGAAACTTAAATATTATTGGGTAAAACTTACCCATAAAAAATTTCCTGCTGCAAGGGGAACCCTGTTGCCATGTGCTTTGTAACATTTGGTAAAATGAGGTTTTGCTAGAGTTGAACTTCCTTTGTAACAATGAGGAATATTCCTTTCTGTTTCAAATAAAGTAGTGTAACAGAGAATAGAGTTTAGCTTCCAGCACTGCCTTGCATGCTTGTCAAGGTAAATAGAGGTAATAGTGTATTTGAATTCTATTATTTCTTGATCAAGAGAAGATTTAAGTTTTGCTCGCCAAGGATCTCTGCTACGTGGCTGCAGGGAGGAAGTTACTGACGGGCTGTTTGTTTTTTCAGAGTGACAGGTTACTGCAGCCTGGCTGATATTATTGTGGCTACACCTGGGCGGCTTGCAGATCACATCAGCCAGACCCCAGGGTTCATCCTGACACAGCTTCGCTTCCTGGTGAGTCAGCTCCACGGTCTCCCACCTCAGTGCAAGGTCTGTTACCTCAGTAATTCCTGCTTTGTACTTGTGCAGTTTATAAATATATCTGTGTTGGAAGTGCTGTGTGGTCTTCGTGCCCATTCCGGATTGATGAGGACTTTTTCCCAAGTCCTGACACCCAAGTGGCCTCTTCCTTCCCCTTTTCTCTTTCCTCTTGCAACTGCACAGTAAAAACTTGGCAAATATTAATCGAAATTCAGGGTAAATTATCAGACTAGTAGTTTACAAGTGGATGAGAATCTGTACAGACACACAGAGTTGCTATTCAGGATTTGGAGATTTTTCTCTTATTCAAAAGCATGGATTGAGTTTCAGTGCAAAAGAATTTGTGTATAATTCAAGTGCCACGTTGACTACTGAGCAATCAAAAAAAAAGTCAAAATTTTGTTTAGGGGTAGAAAATGAGACAGTTGTCCTTATTTGAGGAAGGAGGGGGGAAAGAACGTAATTCTATTGAATAAAAGCTTCCATGCAATCTGAAGATTACAGTTGTCTGTCTTATACAAAATTATTTCTGTAGCCTGTATTTCAGACAACAGTATCTTACAATGTGGAACAGTTGTTAGAGAAATAGAAGGAAAATAAAAGCTGTCGCGCCAGACAGTATTTAACAGTTGTGTATTTTATTCTTGTAAACTCAGATCATAGATGAAGCTGACCGTATGATCGATGACATGCACCAGAACTGGCTAAATCAGGTTGTCAAAGCTGCATTCCAAGTAGATGACAACTCTGGCTCCAACAGGCTTTTTCATAGGACCCTACCAGGGCCTGTTACAGCAGCCAGGTGAGTTGCAATATGCACTTGTTTGAACTAGTAAAACAAACGTCAGCACCGAGATGCCGTTGTACTCTGCTGCAGGCTCTGCCAAAGACTGCTGGCTCAGTGAAGTGTCTGCCAAACTAAGGCAGCTACTTTTCCATAGCTTGAAAGGGGCTAAGGGGTGGCTGCGAGGCAAAGGTTTGGGTTGGGACAGTGAATGTAGTTGTGCAGTGGGTTTCAGTGTAGATCAGATTTGTTTGAACTGTCTGTCTGTGGGAAGGAAACCACAGGAAAGGCCCAGGACAGGGAAAAGAGCTTCAGAAAGATACAGTTGCTTCCCTCACAACATCATCTGAAAACCCTTCTAGGGGAATTCCTTTGCTCTGCTCTCAATGCTCAGTTCCTGTGCTTTATTTCAGCTCCTGTCATCCTCAGATACCCTTACAGAAGCTGCTATTTTCAGCCACACTAACCCAGGACCCAGAGAAGCTGCAGCAGCTGGGCTTATTCCAGCCACGCCTCTTCACATCTGTCTATTCTGAGAAAAAAATTCTTGGAGATGGAGCGGAGGCTGAACAGGACACTGATGAGAAATACACCCTGCCTGAGGGGCTGTCGGTATGACATGGACTTGATTTCATGGCTGCTTTGAAAAAAAAAAGCTTTCCATGTAGAATTAGATTCACTAGCCATAGGAAATAAGAATAATGTATGACACCTCAGAGGTCCCTGTCAAAGTATGCGTACAACGTTGCTTCCCAAAGCCTGGGAATACAGGTCCCATTTGCTTCTCAACACAAAGTAGTGCATGTTGTTACTTGCCGTAGGCAACAGTGAGAACACTAGACTACAGGTCTGCAGCTCCACCTTGTATCTTCCCAGTACCTAAATGTGACTTGTTGTAAAGGGGGTGACAGTGTGGGGTCTGATTTTGTTGCTTTTGGTCACTAGAAAGTCTATAAGCCTGTGGAGGTCTTGGAGAAGAATTAGGTTTTGGAGCAGCCAGCTTGGCAAGAAGTAGTCACTGTATTTGCATTTCTTCCCTGTCCACTGCAGCAATGTTATGTGCCTTGTGACCTGAATTCCAAGCCTTTGATCCTCTTGCACTTCATGCTGAAAATGAAATTTAGCCGAGTGTTGTGTTTTACCAACTCCAAGGAGGCTTCTCACAGGTGACTATATTAGTAAAATGACTGCAGTATTTCTCCACTGGATAAGGTTAGTAAGTTGAGTAGGTGACAGTTTCTATTGCACTTACCTACAGGTTGTTCCTGCTGATTCGAGCCTTTGGTGGAGTCACTGTGGCTGAATTTTCCTCCCGGTTGCCTCCAAACGAGAGACACAGAACAATGAAGGAATTTGAACAAGGAAAAATACAATTGTGAGCATCTTAAATGAGTTTCCTGCATATCTTTTGACATAGGATATTGTCAGTGTGAAAAGCACATTGGAACCCAAAATACATATAAATAAACAGGCTGCCCTGTGAAGTTGAGCACACAGCAACCGATTTACGAAATAGATAGAAGACTTGAGCTTGCAACTTCTGAGTTATGATAATGCATACATATAATCTGGCCTGATTTAATCTAGCTGTTATCTGTGTTATATATGTTATTTTATAATGAGCAATAAAAGTAACTGCCTTTTGGTACCGCTGCCTGAAACACGTGCAGTTCCAGAAATGTTGTGATTGGGATCAGGTGTTCAGTGGAATGAAAATGAATGTTACTGCCAGAATTATATGTAGCATTCATGCATTTTACCATAAATGTTACATATAGTTTTGGCAGTAACATCCATTTTTATGCTCTCTACCATAAATGTTAGAAATGGGAGCTGTCAGGATCAGCAGTCCGTGCTCAGAGAACCTGGAAGCAGCCAGGAGCTTTCGGTGCACAACAGTAGCTGAATAATCTGGAGTGATCCTTGGAGATCTGCAGGTGGCTAACGCTGTCAGTGACGTTAGTGCTGTGCTCAGCAGACAGATTTTGAACAGAGGTGAACAAACTTAGTGCTGTATTCACTTGTATTTATACTCTGTAGTGCAGAAGACATTACTTGAAAATAACTATGTATGCACTTAAAAACAGGTTAATCAGCACAGATGCCACTGCTCGAGGAATCGACATTAAAGGAGTGAATTGTGTAATAAACTATGATACTCCTCAGTTCATCAGGACGTATATCCACCGGTAAGATAATCAGCAGCAGAAGGAATAAGTGTCAACTTAGTTTACTACTTTGAAATATTTGATAATATTAACTCCCTCTTAAAGGGGTTTTGGCACTGGCTTTTTAATTAATAATAATTCTTTTTTTACTTTGATATGCAAATAGCTTTCCAAACAAAATTCAATATAGAATCAGCACCCTATTATATAAAATATATTTTACAGAAGCTAGAAATATTTTTCTGGACAGTGTCAAGAATTGTCTTTCCAGAATGCTCAGAAAACTACAAAGGCTTTGCAGCAATGAATGACTCCCAGAAAAGTTCATCCTTTGTAACATATAGTAAGACCTGCTGCTCTGACCTATAACTCAGAATTCTCAAAAAATCTAGAGAATTGGAGGATCTCTTGGGGTTGATAATGGGAGTGACTACAGGGCTAAACTCATTTACACGCTCCCTTTTCTGATTTCAGGGTTGGAAGAACGGCTCGTGCAGGAAAAACGGGCTTGGCTTTCAGCATGGTCCTTAGAATTCAGGTATGTCGTTGATGAGAGATCTGTTCTGAAGAGAAGCAGGGAGGAGTAGGATGAGCACAGGGTTCGTATCTCCTGTCCTCTCCAGTCAGCCGAGCTTTGCATTTGGTTGTAACTTTCTATTCAGTTATTTCTGCACTGGGTAACACTTCTAAAAACGTGCTCATTTTCCAGCTAACCGGAGACTAGGCCTGGCCCTTGTCTCACCTCTTCCTCTGTGTCTGTTGTGTTGTGCAGGAGCGCAAGTTTCTGCAGATGCTGAAGGATGCCGGCATCACAGACATAAAGCAGCACTTGGTGAAGGGAAGGTTGTTAAAGCCATTGGTGCAGCAATATGAAGAAGCTCTGTCTAAGCTTGAGAAAACAGTCAAGGTAATTGAAACAAAAAGTAGGCAATATTTATGTTCCATTTTCTGTTCTGCCTCTCTACTTCTGGCATTAAGATTTTGGCAGCTAGCCTAAGGAATATAGACAAATACAGAGATTAAGCTTTTTGCCATTACAGAGTTTTAACACTGCGATTTACAGCCATGCTAACTAGAAGCTGTGTTTTCCCAAATGGGAAAGTATTTTCTGCTGATTCTCCTTTAAAGCCGAGGGGGCAAGTTTTGAGCTTTAAGGCAGAATTTGCTTGATGGATAGACCAGGGATCCATGATGGACCTTTTGTGCTGCGTGAGTTGGTTCAGCATTCTGCTCTGTTTTTGAGAGACTCCCGAAACAAAAGCAAAGCTTTAAACATCTGTCCCTGCAAAATATGATTTTGAGTTGACCTTAAGGGTGTTAGAGAACTTGAACAGCGCAGAATTGTAGTTACTAAATTGTTGCGCGAGCTCTCTCTGTGTGACTCAGACAATATCTTCAGTCACGTTCTTGATTTTTGTTTTGAACAGGATGAACGAGCACAGAGACGAGCCTGAGTGAACGCAGGCACAGGGGATCGTGTGCTGTGGCACTGAAGCCAAGCTGGGCGGGTGATGGACTGCACTGCACAGCACTGTGGCAGTGAGAGGGTTCCCGAGCTGAAGGGATGGCTCCTCCTTCGTCACGTGCCAAGTCTGCTGTTGTGAACTTTGCTCCCATTTCAAGGTTGGGGGAAGAGTTCACTTTTTTTTTTTACAAAAAGAAAGAAAGAAACTGCCTTCTAGAAACATCGTATCCTACATATCCTTCTGGTGTCTTCAATCAGTGAACAGAAGAGCTTTCTACAGCCCTTGAACAGGGGCCTGATGGAACAGTTACTTCCACTACCCCCTTCCTGGCTCTAACCCAGGACAAACTGCTTGTCTTGCTGCACAAGCAATTGTATCTGCACATGCAGAAAGCCTCTACAGTATCTAGAGCAGACTGGTATTCGAACAGCTTTTGTAGGATGAACTGCAACTTTTAAATACTATATATATATTTTTTAAAAAAAAATCCACTGTCTAATTATTAAAGATGCCTAGATACAGAGGTAGAGAAGGTGATGAGGGGAGTTTTGTGTTTCTACATTTAGTGACAGGGGTAGCCACAGGTATTTTAAAGCGTTAAGTTAGTGTTAACGCCCGCTAAAATAGTCCTGCGCTCAGTTAGTGTCAGTGCAAACCCTAAGTACGTGCGTGGCTCATGCCACTGGTATTTATAGCTGCCCCTGCACGAGCCTTGCAGCTGTTATGGGTCGCAGCTTCCAACTGTGTCTAGGGGATACGGGGCAGTAACGTGCACAGGCACCCTTGCACAAAAGGCAAAAATAAATACATTTTTCATTAGCACTACATGCGGGAGCAGGATGAAGTAAGTAGGGGGAGGAAGGAGGGCTGGAAGGAAGCTGTGGGAGGAGATGGCTGTGGGGAAGGGTACGATAGGAGTAACTGCAGGTGCTTCTCTAGCCATGGAGCAAGTGTCTGACCTACTGCCTGCAGTCAGGCCTGGAAAGATGTCAGGGCAGCCGTGTAACCTCCCCGGAGCAGCCAAAGACTCAGCCTCTTGTGTCGGCATGTTCTTGCAGCACGCAGGGAACCACCGCCCTGCCTTTGCTTTTCCTCATCCCTGAAGCGGTCAAGGCCCCTA
>JAWLRI010000709.1:2689064-2726255 GCA_034781795.1 Crypturellus tataupa | reverse complement strand
AGGGGGTCCCTCCGTTGCCCACCCCGGGCCCGGTACAAAGGGCTCCTGGTCGCCCCCGGGCGCCAGGCAGAGCCCACTCTCCTGCCTTGCAGCACACGGGCTTCCCTCGCCTGCTCTGTCTGTCACTGCGGGTGTCCCAGCCTTCTTGTCCCAGTAGCTTCTCCGGAAGTTTTCCCGAATCTCAAGTCCGAACAGGGAAAAAAAAAAAAAGGTATTTTTTAATATAGAAAGAAGTGATTTTAAAGAAAGGTGAGCACTGTAAGGGACGCTACTGCAGATTCCTAAAGCAACTTGAGGAAAAGCAGTGCTCCCCAGCAGTGCCCCTTCAGCAGGGCAGGACACACTTCCAAGGCAGACAAAATTCAGGAATTCAGCCCTAAACAGACCCCCCAGGCCCACCGCTCCCATCGCAAGCACAGGCGACCCACACCAAGAATCAGTGTGTTTTGCTTGGCAGAGGCTCAGCTCAAGTTGTGCCGAGTAGCTGAAAAATGAGGTTCTAAAAATAAAGAAACTTAAAAAAAACTAGATCCTCCTGACCAAGTAACCTCTGCTGTCAGTCAGCCGCTCTCACCCCTGCTCTCATGGCTCAGGATTTCCAAGCCTTGACGGTCCAGGACTGGTGATGGGAAGAGGCCTCTGCCTCCCAGAACGCTGCCTCCATGCACAGCATTAAACAGTGAAACAGCAATTAAATCCAAAGCACTTTTTTCTTCTTTTTTTTTTCTCTCCCCTCAGTCATCATTGATAGCCACGTATCTATGCGATTTTGAGGGCAGATTTGTGCTAAAGCTACACCTGCAAGCTAAGGTGTTACCGGGATGGCTTGCACCGTCTGAGCCCATGCACACATTCAGCATCTCCTGCTCCCAAACGGAGCTCCTCGGATAGCCAAACTGCACAGTCCTCATGTATTCCAGGTGCAACCCGCCTGCTGCTACGCGGCTCGCACCGAGACCAGAGCAAATCGCTCTTGATCATACAGCCATGTCTGGCATCAGCGCTCCAGAGGCAGAGAAACACCGTGTTTTCCCTTGGGATTCTGCCCATGGACCATCCGGCTGGAGGCGAGTACGGAGCTGCTCCCATCCGGGCTCGCGCAGCGCCGCATGTCTGCTGCATTCCCAGGCACTCCGCGCGTCTCCATAGGCGTTTTCAGGCCCGTTTTTATGGCACTTCCCATGGGAACATTAACCAAACCCACGCACAGAGGAGCAGCAGCCCGGCTGCATTTTAAACCCGCTTTGTGAAAGCTTAAATAACTCCGTAACATAGAAATCAGCGGCGAGACAGACCTGCAGAGACACATCCATCCCTGAAGCAAGAACACTAAGGGCAACAGCTTTACCTGCAGGTAAATTTAGACTGTGCGGCAGGGCTGAGATCTCGGAGCAGACACCGCACAGGCTCGGAACGACTCGGTTATTGGGAAGTGCCGCGGGGCTCCCGAACGGGGGGTGTCGCGTCCCGCTATCCCGCCCGGGCCCCTTGGCCGCTGCCTTTCCACTCAGGCACTCGCGCGGCCGCCCCGTCCGCAGGGGGCCTCAGGCGCTGCTGGGCGCCGCCATGATGCGCCACCTCCCCCGTTGGGCGCCGCCATCTTGTGCCCTCCCCTGCCGAGCGCGGGCGCCGCCATCTTGTGCCCTCCCCGCTCGGCGCCGCGTCGGCCATGGCGGGGCTGCTGTGGCGGCTGCTCGTGTGCGTGGCGGCCGCGCGGGCCGCCGCCGCCGCGGAGCTGGTGGCCGACGAGGTGCGGCGCAGCGTGGACCTCAGCACGCACCTGGCCAAGGTCTCGGCCGAGATCGGGCTGCTCAACGCGGCGGGGGGCAGCGGCGGCGCCGCCAGCGCCTTCCTGCTGGCGCTCGAGCCCGGCCTGGAGCCGCATCTCGCCTACCTGGGCGTGCAGGTGAGCGCGGCGGAGCGGGGCGGCCACGGGGCCCTCTCCCCAACCAGACCCGAACGCAGCGGGGCCCTCTGCTCCCAGAGCGGTGTCACCCCCGGGTCCCTCCTGCCCGCTCAGGGCCCCGTCCCTGTGGAAAAACCGGAAAGTTTGACAAAAATCCGCACTTGCACAGGTGGCCGGGGCTCTGCTGGTCTAGGAACCAGGCCTAGGGAGGCTCACAAGGGATGTCAGAAGTCCCTTTTCCACCAGCTCTGGCACACTAATGCAAATTTCCACTTGGTCAACGAAGAAAATTAATTAAGAGTTATACTTAAAAATCAAATAGTTCTCCATTAGGTAGTGCTTACTGTGGGTATGTCTCCATACAAGGATTTTGGGGGATACATGGAGTTTGTGCTGTTCACATTAGTGCTCTCAAACCACAGCGCGCTGACCAGTCTGTTGTTTTGGACCAGGTGAAGGGCGAGGAAGAGGAGGAGAACACCTTGGAAGTGAGAGAGACTAAAGTGAAAGGTAAAAGGTGAGTGTCGCCCTCGCAGGGTCGGTACCTGGAGCCTGCACATCTGCATTGCGGCATCTTCCCTGGTGTAGGGCAGAAATGTAACTGCAGGCTGGCACACCTGGAGGCATCCCGAGTCCTGTGGTCTGGAAGGGACCAGACTGTGCTCAGATGGCACTGGGTTGCTGCAGGATTGAGGAACACGGTTCACACGTGTAATTGAGTCCCAATTTCTGCAGCCCAGGAGGTCAGGGTAAAGTCATCGCACTTCCTTAGATGCTCATTCCATGCAACATCATCCTTGTGGCTGTAGGTTGTGCACTGAGCCAAGCAGTGGACAGGCACAAGCAGCACATAGCTGCTCCTCACATCCTAGGGCTGCTAATGCAGGGAGAGGTTGGCTAGAGACAGAGCCTCTTAAATGCCCACAAGGGATTCAGCTGCGCTCAGTCTCCCTTAATGAAAGGGGCAGTTCCCAGGGTCCTGGCTCCTACCCCAGATCTTTCCTGCTGAGGGCCGTAAATAATGTCCTCTTCCTTCATTAAAAGGCATCAGATAAGATGGCACAACCGTAGCTGTAATGCACATTCCCCATTGCTCCCTTTGGGGGGCCTCAAACGGGCTGCACTGGTATTTACAGAGGGGTTAGAAATGCTCTTTGGCCGCATCCCCAGAGCAGTGCTCCTGTGTCTGACGTGGGCAATATCACTGCATCGATGCTGCAGCCCGGCATGGGTTGCTGCAGAGAGGGTGCTCTCCGTAACCTCCTGCCTTGCAGGCTAAGCTTGGAGTGCTGTGCACTTTTCTAAATGTTGAACAGGCAACTGCTTTTGGAGCTGTCTTCAGTAATGCAGTGAAAACCCTACTGGTTTTCTTACCATCCCTTAGTTTTGGACCCTGCGTGTGCAGAAGTGATACTGAGCAGAGAAGGAACAAACTCCCTGGGAACAGGGAGTACTGAAGGTGTCAGTGATTTTCCTTCTGGGCATTTGCTGCTACTTCCTCCCATTCCGGTCATTATTTTTGCCAAGAAAGCAATGCAAAGGCCACATAGACATGTGCATTATAGAAGCAGAACTGGAGAGGGGAATGATTCACCATTTCCTTTCCAGAACGGGACTGGGCAGCATTGCGAACCAAGGACCATAATTGTCCCTTAACTCTTTTCACCCGTGGTTGCTCCCCATCCTGCTTACACCAGTCTAGATTGAGCACACCCTGTAGGACAAGACGTGGACCCCATCACACAACCCTAAGTGATCCAGAACCCCAGAAGGATTCCCATTCACAGGGGTTGTTGCAGGGGGTGCATTTAACTGCTGTCTCGGGGGAGAGCTGGCATTTATGGCTTACCTGCTTCTCTCCCCTCCAGTGGGAAATTCTTCTCTGTGAAGCTGCCATCTCCTTTGGCGCCGGGAGCCAAGGTCCGCGTGTCTGTCGAGATGGTTTTCACGCACGTCCTGCAGCCGTATCCCACCCACATTACCCAGAGCGAGAAGCAGTTTGTGGTCTTTGAAGGAAATCACTATTTCTACTCACCATACTTAACCAAGACCCAAACAACCCGGGTCAAACTGGCCTCCAGGAACGTGGAGAGCTACACCAAGCTGGGCAACCCCTCTCGCACGGAAGACATGATTGAATACGGCCCCTTCAAGGACATCCCTCCCTATAGCCAGGTAAAGATCCCTGTCGAGAGGCTGTTGCTTGTTGTTTTGCTACAAACATCTTGCAAAAAGGGGACCTGCGTGTCAAGAGACTGGAAAATGGGAAGTGGAGGCAAACCATGCATGGTTTGGGCAGGGCTATATTGGCAGTGGGGGATTTTGCTGGTGCATCCCCAGTAGCCAAGAGACTTTCTCCAGGCTCCCTCGCTGCTACAGCGCTTAACTGAGCATTTAACTGACTGATACCTGGTGCTCTGTGTCAGCTGGGCTGGGGTGACTCTTTTCTGTCAGCCAAGTCTCTGCAGCAAAGCCTTCTTTGCAGACAGCTTCACCCTTCTGCAGTCTGTCCCAGAAGGATTTCTGTGGGACACGGAAACAAATAATTGGGAAGAAGTTTGTGGCTAATCAATTATCCTTTCTCCTTGTTAGGACACCCTGAAGGTGCACTACGAAAATAACAGCCCATTCCTGACCATCACCAGGATGACCCGAGTCATCGAGGTTTCTCACTGGGGAAACATTGCGGTTGAAGAGACGGTTGATTTAAAGCACACGGGAGCGGTGCTGAAAGGGCCGTTCTCCAGATACGACTACCAGCGACAGCCCGACAGCGGCATCTCTTCTGTCAAGTCCTTTAAGGTTGATGTTTTGTATCTTTCCTGTAGCTTCCTTCTCTTATATTCTCAGATGAAAATCCAGTTGTCCTTCTCTTTTCCCTTTGGTGGCTGTACCTGAATAATCTGCGAACATTAAAGACCTAAAATATTTGCAGAGAAGGCCCACGTGGGACAGGCATAGCTAATAGAGGTATAGGAGAAAGTACAGGTACTAGGAGGTTACATCTATTGACCAAACACATTGTGCTGTCCAGGTCATGTAGTGTCTCTCCACACTCCCAATGCTCTAATCTCAAGGACTCTCCAAAACCCTTTTTTCCCTGTGCTGACAGCTCTGCTTCCCCATAGCAGGACTGTTTATTCTGTCCCCATTGTCTTATTTTCCCAGCTGCCCTCTCTGTTATAATCTCACCATGTTGAATATTAATTAGAAACTCACTCGTTCGTTCCTTATCATGAAGCACTTGGAGTGTTAAAGCTGTAGCTCTGCTAGCCAGATGTGAAGAGTATTTTGTGTTTTCATCTCAGCCGAAACCTCTCTGGCTCCTTGAAGCCTCCAGGACGGATGGTTGTAATTCCCTAAAGCAGCACAGCCAAATAGAAATCTTGTTTTGCTGAGCACAAAACAACAAGTCCAAGAAGTTAGGATCAGTGGGCTGGAAGGAAAGGGGCATTGCTGTGCTCATGGGTGAGATGAGATCCCTGCTCTCTGGGGTACTTGAAACTGGGCTGAAGAAAGTGCTGGATTCCCCCATTCACTTAGAGGTGAAGTGATTTGGGCGCTGGCACTCACTTTTGTTGCTGATTGCTTATAACAGCACAGTTTTACCACTCAGGGTGACTGATTGCCCATTTTGTGGTCTGTCCCACGGGAATGATGTTCCTGATGCTTAGCAGCTGTTGCTGGTTTTGCCAGCTCTCCTGGAAAGGAGCTGGATTGCTGATGCACTGAGCGTTGCTTCTCCCCACGCAGACCATTCTCCCCGCTGCTGCCCAGGACGTGTATTACCGAGATGAAATTGGAAACATCTCCACCAGCCACCTCCTTGTCCTGGATGACTCTGTGGAGATGGAGATCCGGCCCCGCTTCCCGCTCTTTGGGGGATGGAAGACTCATTACATCATCGGCTACAACCTGCCAAGCTATGAATATCTCTACAACCTTGGTGGGTGGCACGGTGAAAGGGAATAAAAAACTGTGTTTTCTGTGTTTTAGGGTGGTTGTGGTACAGTAAAGGACTCAGCCATTTGAGCTGCACCTTAGCAACAACAGTGACTAGCTATAGTTTCTGCAATATGCAAATCCATCCCTCTTTTCTGTGCTTACTTCAGGAATTTGTAGACTTCTGGTTAAAATATGCTTGGGTCAGCTAGTGCCCTGTGCTGTGTGATATATCCATCCTTAATTCTGCTCTTGCTTCTGTTAAGAGCTGCATCTCAGTGTTGCTCCACGTTCTTCCAGGAAGCGTAACCTCTCCCTTGTTTGCCCTCTTAGGTGACCAGTATGCCCTGAAGATGAGATTTGTAGACCATGTTTTTGATGAGCAAGTTACAGACTCTCTCACTGTCAAGATCATCTTGCCAGAAGGTGCCAAGTAAGTGTCATTACTCCTGGCTCATTACCACCAAAGAGGCTGTGTTAGTGCCAATCCTCTTGCCCTGAGGACAGTGAAACAAAACCACTGGCTGTGCACATAGAGGAAACCTTGGAACACAACTTTGTTTCTTTTTAAAGGGCTGTTTGAACTGCGTAATTGGCTTCATGCTAGAGGCCACAGTTGACCAGCCAAGTTTTGAATTGCTTCATCTCAAATAGCAGAGTCATGTAGGACTGTCTGGCTTTATCCGTAGGAATATCCACGTGGACAGCCCCTATGAGATCAATCGTGCTTCGGATGAGCTCCACTACACGTATCTGGACACTTTTGGACGGCCAGTTATTGTGGCCCACAAGAGCAACCTGGTGGAGCAGCACATTCAGGACATCGTAGTGAGTGTCGCCTCCGTGTGCGTGGTTTGTCTGTCCAGCTGGGCCTCCTGTTTTCATCAGCACAGTCAAAACAAAACATCTGTGTCAGGTTTCTGAAGCTCCTCTCCCTGCCACGTGGCCAGTTCCACTGGGAGAAGCTCTCTGCCTTAATAACACGGGTCATTTCTCAGTGTCTCAATCTTCTCCTCTAGGTTCATTACACCTTCAACAAAATCCTGATGCTGCAGGAGCCTTTGCTGGTGGTTGGAGCCTTTTATATCTTGTTCTTCACCGTGATTGTCTACGTGCGGCTGGATTTCTCCATCACTAAGGTGCTGTATGCTGAAGAGCCCTTTGGGAGCATTAATAGTTTGCTCATCCATTGGCTGGAGATTTTTTTATCCAGTAGTTTTTCTCTCTGAATATTGATGGTGAATAGGCATCCATCTGGATGCTTAAATGGGGCCTTTTTTCCTCTCATGCCTGAGTACTGATACTCCTCTGCAGGGTTTGAATTGGTGTGTAAAGGCTAATCCGAGTTTTTCTCTAGATAAAGTCCATCCCTGAGAAGCAGAGCCTCTAGAGCCTGTCTGCAACTCTGTCTCTACTGTCTTTGTTTTTGAGCTGTTTGCCAGGTTAGCACGAGTGCTGAAAGGCGCTTGCCCTATCCAGTCCCTGAATGAGACACTTATATCATTAATTGATTGCTGTCAATTGGGCTAATTGCAAAGGGAGTCATTTCCCTAGTAGCCCTGTGACAGACTAAACATGGCTTGAAGCAGATCACAGATGTGGTTGTCCTGATCTTCCTTTCTCCTCTTGCAGGATCCGGCTGCCGAAGCTAGGATGAAGGTTGCCTGTATCACGGAGCAAGTTCTTACCTTGGTAAACAAGAGACTCGGGCTCTATCGCCACTTTGATGAAGCGGTGAATAAGTACAAGCAGTCACGGGACATCTCCACCCTGAACAGCGGCAAAAAGGCTTTGGAGACAGAGCACAAGGCCCTGACAAATGAAATAGCCTCTCTGCAGTCTAAACTGAAGACAGAAGGCTCCGATTTATGTGATAAAGTAAGAAATGTATTTTTTTAAGGTCTACGTTTCTTGGCTCTATTAAGTGTTCTAAGTCAGTTTTAATTTGTGATTTAGTTTCTTGAGTCGTATCTTTTTTAGGCCTCAAATTACGTTTTCTTTTTTTTCCAGGAGTGAAGTTCCATTTGTCCTGTTATTCATTTTCTCCATTTGTTGGGTTTTTTTTCCCACGATTTGCTATAATCTTGGCTACGCAGCCCTCTAGGTGTTGTTAAAGCAGCACAAGCAGCTGTTCACTAAAACATCAGTTAAACCAGCTGTGTGGGTGCATTTTTTTAATAGTCCCAAGGCTTGTCACTGAGCTCATGGCATTAGGTAAAATGATGGGTTTTTGGCCAGCGTTACTGACCCAGCTTCACTGCGGGGCTGTTTTTTGACTCCTCTCGTGTTCCCTTTGCTTCTCCCGTCAGGTGAGTGAGATTCAGAAGCTGGACGGGCAGGTCAAGGAGCTCGTGCTGAAGTCGTCCGTCGAGGCGGAGCGGCTGGTGGCGGGCAAGCTCAAGAAGGACACGTACATCGAGAACGAGAAGACGCATTCCAACAAGCGCCAGGAGCTGGTCACCAAAATCGACAACATTCTTGACGCTTTGTAACGCGGCGGGTCAGTACCTGGGAGAAGGGGAGGGATGCAAGGAGAGATCGCGGGCCTGGGAGTGGACACACTTTGAGCCAGCGCTAGTAATGCTCCTTCCCAGCCAAATTGGGGAAAATTTTCACGTGGAAAAAAAAGTCTGGAAGCAAATTTTGGTTTTAGATTCTTTCACAGCCTCAGCACCATCTGCTGTGCGAGGGACCACGACGTCTTGCTTTTGGGTGGATAGCGGGGCTTCTCGAGGCGAGACGCAGCGGGGTTATAAAACAGCCTCCTGTTTGTCTGTCCCGGTGCAGCGGTGCTCGTACACGGCCGGTCTGAGCACCGACGCGCTCGTGGCAAACTCGGATTTTGCAACTGGGAAGAATAAAGATGATTTTGGTTTGAAGGCTTTGGAATAAAGCAGCGGCTGCCCCTGGTCCTTGAGCAGAGCGGTGGGCGGGAAGGTGCCTGCGGCAGCGGCCGGCCTGGCCCATTCCATCCCGGGACCCCGGCCCATCCTGTGGTCCCGGTCCGGGTCCCGGTACCGGCGCTGGGGGGAGCTCGGGTCCTGCCAGTGCCCGGAACCCGTGTGTGGGTGGCGCCATTCCCAGGGGAGCAGAGTTCCGCAGCGGACCGGTCCCCCGCTGTTACATCTCCCGCTTGCCTTTGCCCCTTGGTGCGGTCCAAAAGCGGGTCCCGGTCCGAGGGTTCCGGTCCGGGTTCTGCGCAGGGACCGGCCCGGTTCGGCCCGGGTTCTGCCTGCGGACCGGCCCGGTTCGGTACCGCTCGCTGCGGCCGCGGTTGCCGGGCCGGGCCTGGGTGCGGGGGCGCCGCCAGGGGGCGCCATCGCGGTGCGCGCTGCGCATGCGCACTGGGAGGCGGTGCGAGGCGAGGGAACTTGGGGCCGCGGGTTCGAGTCCCGCTCCCGGCGCTTCGGGGCCCGCGGGGCCGGGGCAGCCCCGGGGGACGGCAGAGGCCTCAACCCGAGGGCTGATCCCGGTTCCTGCTGCCCAAAGCCCGGGTCTCTCCTCCAGGCTGTAGGGGTTTAACCAGGGGATCCTCCTGTCCTGAGTTTTCAAATGCGGCAGCGAATACAGGAGGCTGGAAGCACTTGGGGTAGTTAGGTTATAGCCTGTTTCTGTGCCCTGATGCGATTCTGCTTTTCACCTCCCCCGAAGAGCAGGAAAAGGATCAACTTGTATTTTTGGAGAGGGCAGTGCACCCAGCACCCAGCAAAAGATTTGGAGTGACCCATAAACCGAGCCGGGAGATCCAAGCCCCATCCACGTTAGAATTACCACCAGATCCAGCCTCAGCTCCGAAGGGCGGCTGCTGCACAGGGCCCTTGTGCCGGTCCTGAGGAGGTATTTGCCGTCAGGAACGTTTACGGTGTCATTTCAGCACCGCATACCTGCTGCCCCCGTTAAAAGGCCACGGGAGGAAGGAGAACCCGTGGCCCCACCACCTGCATGGTGACTGCGCCCTATCCGGCTTTGAAGTCCTGCTTTCTTGTCCCTAATTACCCTAATTAGCCTCGTCCCACACCGCGCAGCCGCCCCCGGGCTGCAGCCCTGGCCCCAGGGACCCGGCAAGCAGCCTGGCACTGCCCTTCCCTGGGCCAGGCGCTGAGTGACAGGGACACGGGCTGTCCCAGCGACCTGGGATGCGGCTGTAGCTCCTCTCCTGGGCAAACAGACCCTTGCGTAGGGCTCTTGGGACCCTCCACCACCCGCAGCCCTCTTGGCCGTCACCGTGGGGTTTGTCCCCAGGCCTGGGTGTCCTCCCTGTCATCCCTGGTCGTTTGATCAAGGGGGTGACGCAGCCCCAGCTGCCAAGGGGGATCCTGCCCAGACGGGGCAGGGAAGCAGCGGGAGAGCCCGATCGCGCGGAGAGCCGGGGCCACCCCCTTGTGATCCGGATGACGGGATACGGGAGCCCCCGTTCCCGCTCTGGCTGGGATGCAAAACCCCCGGACAAGCCGCGCGGCCCCGCAGACCGGACCGGGTGCTGGAGCTGCAGGAGACCCGGCCAACACAACAACTCGCTCCCCGATGCTGCTGCCTCAAGGAAGAGCAACCTCTTCCCAGGCTCTTTGGGGAGGCTTTTCTCTTTTCCGGAGAATGCAGACGGCGTGAAGGCCCCTCGGCCGCACGGAGTCCAAAGCGGTTTTGTCGGGCGCGTTTTGACGACAGGCGGCTGACCGCGTTCTCCTGCGGGGACCAGCGCCCATCGCCAAAAGCTGCTCCGTGCAACGGGGTGGGCAAACGGGCCCCGTGCCCAGCGCCGCGGGTGTCCCCGGCCTCTCTGATCGCTGCTGGGATTCAATGAGCGCTGCCCGAGCAGGGTGTGGGCGAAAACAAACCAACAAAGTGCTGGGAAACCAAACAAACTCCCATTCATCCCTGGGACCAAAACATAAGACACGGGGTGGTCCTGGGGGCGGCTGAGGGCAGCTGCGGCTTTCCTGCTGTGTGTAGGGGGATGCAGGAATGTCCAGGAGAGGAGAAGGGATCGAACCGCCCATCCCAGAGACACCCTTGGTTTCCTGCCCCTCCTTGTCGGGAACGGCAGCAGCATTTTCCCCTCCGCATGTGGATGCGCCCGTGCAGGTTGATGCAACCTGCTTTCAATAGCGTTATGGAATAGGCTGGAAACGCACGTGCTGGGACATCGCCCCGAAACACGCAGCCCGCCCCGTGGGGGGTCTCAAGCCGCGGCAGCAGCGACGGACGCAGCGGGAGCCCTGCAAACAGCGTAGCAGAGTAAGCCGGACCCCTGCGCACCCGCGGGAGCCCTGCCGATCCGCTCCGGAGAATAAACTGGAAAAGGGAAAAGGGAAAAACACAGCACCGACCGCGCAGGGCCTGCGGGAGCTGGGGAGAGCCAGAGCCAGAGGGCAGCAAGTGGATCCATCGGGGCCGCAGCTGTTTGTCTCACTGATTTAAAGGTGGGAAAGCACCAGCCTGATGGGAGAGAGGGGCTGCTCTGCTTCCCAGGAGCATTTTTTTGCAGGATATTTGCAGGATATTTGCAGGAAAGGGTATTTTTTGCATATGGGATATGGCAAACACCTGGCCGGAGCTCGCCCGAGAGCTCCGTATGGGAAGAGCCGGGTGCCGCAGGGCTTCCCTCCTGCCCAAGAGGATGAAGAGCCTCCCCGGGCAGCCGGCACCAGCGCTTGGCGCCTCTCCGATGGGCACACACGTGGATCCCTGGATCCCGGGTTCCCCCGCCACTTCCAGGTCTCCCATAGAAACCCAAATCCAGAGTCAACCTCCACGTTTCAGGGAGTCTCCCCATGCACGTGGCCTCCCCGTCACCGCCACCACTAGGGACCACACGGGTGTCCTACACCGTGACGGCCACCGGGCCCATGGGCACCACCATGGCCTTGGCGCCGCCACCGCCACCCATTGGCGCGGGCAGCCGGGGCGCCCGCTCGCTCGCGCTCCCCTCGCCCAATCTGTCTTGGCGCGTGACACGGGCGCAAACCCCAGCGCCAGCGCCCGCCCTGCACGGTTTCACCACAGCATCCTGCGCGCGGCGTCTGGCGCGCTGATAGCGCAGGGGGGCTCCGCGCCGGAGCCGCTGCCGGAAGCGGCGGTTGGGCACCCGGCGATGCCTCCGCCGGGCCGGCAAACAGGAAACCTCCCCGCGGCTCCGCGCGCTGCCCCGGGGCTGCCCCGTGCGCCCCCGGGCTGTAGCTGCGCTCTGGGTCCCCGTTGTCGCCCTTCGGTAAGAACGGCCTCCGCTGCGGTGCGGTGGAGGTGGCTTTTCGAGGGCGAAGGAGAGAGTGAAAACAAGCCCCGTTAAAGCAAGTGTCCGTCTGTAGGCTACAGACCCCAAGCACAGCAACAGCAACGACAAGAGTGATGAAAACCCAAGTTTCTCCCCCTGTTTCTGGCCCTGAAGTTGGGAACAGTTCATAAACTGTGAATAGCAAGAGAACACAAACCAGCATTCTCAATTTCTGCTCGTATTTAAACTTCAAAGGGGGGTGGGGGAAAGATGTATTTTAAAGTGAAAGGCTTTAATAAGCTCTGTTGCCTTTTGGTGATGTGTGCACCTGTAAAAGTCTTAGATTAATAGTTAAGACTTTTGTAGCTGAAATCCTACAGACCAGTTTGTAATACTTTAATAGACAGTCTTTATTTTTGACCACCTAAATGATACAGCTGTGTTGTCATAAAAGGGTCTAATGTGACATTAAAAATTATTCTCATAGGTTATTACACTGATGTTACTTTCTCCAAAGTTATGATTGCAACCACATACAGTGCTTTACTTTTAAAAAAGTAAAAACAGACCCAAACAACCCTTCACCTGTCTGAAATACTAAAATAAAAGCCGAATGGAGGTTATGTCTGTGTCCTGTTGTTCAGCAGATTTAGGCTATTCTCTTTGACCTTGTCTCCCAACTCGTGACTCTCAGAGAGAAGAGCTGCTAAATATTTGTTGCAAACTTCCTACTCAAGCAAAAATGAGAATTTAAATCCTTGTTGTTTCCTTAAAGTTTTATTGGCAGTTAGCAATAGCAATTTAGCAATATAAGAAAATTATGATTTCCACTCTTTAACCTCACCAGGCTTCACATTTGAAAGCTGTACTGAAGTCATGAATATACTTGGTATTTTCTCGGGCTCAAAATCAATTTTAATATTGTCAGTTCTTAAGTGATTGGACAGTTAATGTCTCGCAGGGCTGCGGAGGGTATGACGGAACCCTTGCATTGTTACATTACAGTTACATTGTTCATTGATAAAGTTGCTCAGCCTGTCTGGTGTTTTTGAATGCTTTCTTTATGAACAGAATAAATATTCTAATTCTATTTGTTTTTTAGAGCTGTTCATGTTTAGCACTTCCACTTCTGGAGAGGGACCGTTTAAATGGCTCTGAATATGGTAAGGAGATATTCTGGCTCAAGGTTTTTACTAGATGTTTTGGTAAAAAGAAAAACAAACTTTCTCCTACTCCAGGACTAAGATTAAACTGACATAGTAAGAGTTATTGTTGGTATTTATAAATTGAGGAATTTGCAGAATCTTCTTGTAGTGCCTTTGGCCATTCTAAGGAAGCTATTGCTTGAAACGTGCTTGAAATTTTAAGTGTGGTTTATCAGCTGATTTTTGAAAAAAATGTAGTTTTGCCATATGAACATTTGCAATTAGTGATACCTAAATTCATTGCTATTCTTGTAACAGCATGTATGGTATTAGAGATTTCACAATATTGAAAAGTGAAGTAAAAAATAAGAAAAGCCATGTTTTCAAGAGAACCGGGGCACGTATAGATTTAATCTTCCTTACCATGTCTTGATTATTGTTCTAGATGCGAATTGCAGCACTGAATGCAAGCTCCACAATTGAGGATGACTATGAAGATAACTTGAAAAGTCATAAGACACAGACAAAGGAAGCTCAAGTAAGTAAACTCACCATTTTCTTATTGGACACATCTGGCGGGAATTTTGTGCTCCTTTAATCTGTAGTTGCAGATATTTATTCGTATTTTCTGTTTAAGAGAAGTGTGTTAGTATCTCTTGAAGTTTGCCCTTAGCATGCTAAAACTCCACCGAATGGGCAGTATTGAGTCATTAAGGTTATTTTTCTGCTATACTCATAAAAACTTATCACACTACAGTGCTTCCAGTATAGATAAAAGGGAACTGGTGTGTAGGACTTGAATCTTCAGTCTGGTGTGAGGTGCCAGTTACCCTAATGTTAAGGGTAAGGTTAAGCGTCTGTGCTACAGATCTGTAGCAGCACCAATGTCCTGCGTAATGTTTGGGCTGCTGGATGGGCAGGGCAGTGAGGCAGATGTTCCCTATGTTCTTTTTTTTATCATGTGGTTCTCCATTTTTGGTGCAGGCAGCCATCAGGCTGAATAAATGCAGGTAGGGTTTAGGTTTTTTCTTTTTTGAAATTCTTCTTATGTGTATAAGAATTGGATCTTAGATGTTATTTTTGCATTTAAGATGCTCTATGATTGGTTCTGTGCTATGACCATCGTGTTTAACCAGCGGGCTGCTGCCAGCTTGGCTGCCAGGTTGATCACAAAGGAGATGAAAACTTAACTTTGATTTTGGTTGAACGCGATAGCATTTGTCTCCTTGATTGCCTTCCAACTTCATTAAACTCACAGAAACATGGTATCTTTGAGAACTCTATGCCCTTGTCAAATTAAACTTAATGCAGACTTCCAAAAATCTTAGAGGGGGGGACTGATACATAACAGCACCGCTGTTTTTCCAGGACCCTATCTGAAACAAATGCAAAACTGATCCAACCTTGTTCAAAATTGCAAAAACACTGTTATTAATTTTTTAGTAAAGGGAAATATATTGTTATATTAAATAAAATGACCCTACAGAAGAGGTTTTGATGTTTTAAACCACAGGAAGCAGAAGCTTTTGCTTTGTACCACAAAGCTTTGGACCTCCAGAAACATGACCGTTTTGAAGAATCCGCTAAAGCTTACCATGAGCTTCTTGAGATTCGTCTTCTACGAGAGGTTGGTAAAATTTAGAGAATGAAAATAAAAAGAAACTGTTTATATTTTACTGGCTAACCAGAAATATCAGTGTTATTGACAGGTTATTTGCTGCCTTTTTTTTTTTTTTTTCCTCCAAACTAGTCTAATTCCTAATTCCCAGGTTGTGTTTTTTATCATTTCTAGGCAGTTCTTCCTGGTGATGAGAAAGAAGGGCTGAAACATCCAGGCTTGATGTTAAAATATTCCACTTACAAAAACCTAGCACAGTTAGCAGCCCAACGAGATGACTTGGAGACAGCCATGGAGTTTTATTTGGAGGTACAGTTAAAATAAAATAGTGGTGCCTCAGTGCTTACAAAAACTAGTCCAAATACAGAGGTACTCCATTCAGCATACTTCATGTTTGTGTGAATTCTTAGACACTATGTGTCATAACTTGCCCACCATTCAGTCCCCAGGCCAATACTGGTTTCATTGAAGAAGAAAGCGGTGCTAATCCCCATGGACAAAAATGTCTGAAATGTAAATCACATTATATTTATTATGCCTTCTAGGCTGTAATGCTGGACTCTACCGATGTCAACCTGTGGTATAAAATTGGCCACGTAGCAATAAAACTGGTCCGCCTGCCTTTGGCTCGTCATGCTTTTGAAGAAGGTCTCAGATGTAATCCTGACCACTGGCCTTGTCTAGATAACCTTATCACGGTCTTGTATACCCTGAGTGACTATACAAGTAAGTACAGTGTGGTGTTTTTTCTTTGTTTTTATTCAAGAGATGTGTAACTTCATGTATCAACAAAAAAAAAGTAAGACAATGCAGTTTTACGAGAAAAACTATGGTGTGAGTAAACATATAGTGCATTAGGATATGGTGGAGATTTTTGTGGTAAAGTATGATGGTTTGCAATCAATTCTGCTTATGTTAGGAAAAATACACCGTATTTGTTCTTAAACCTATAAGTATGGCTATAAGTGCAACTGCATTTTGATGCTGGATCTCTCTGCTTTTGATTTAAAAATGTCTTTTTCATTAAAAAAAAAAGATAAACCATCTAATTTGCATATCTGTAAGTTCATCACAGCAAATCACAAATGCTGAGTTAAAGGAAGGAGAAAAGGAAAGAAAACTGTTAGACTTCTGTGTTCAGCCAGGAGTCAAATGGGTGAATTTCACCAGAGAATACACTGTTTTTGGAAAATGCTTGAAATGCACTACAAATCTTATTGTCATAGATGAAATAAAATTTGAAGTTATTTGAATTTTTACTCTGTAGTCTGTCAGATGTTAGCTGTTCCGTAAGTTGTTGCATATAACAGGACCTGACCCAGAGCTCTCCAAAATCACTAAAGGTTGTATTTCATCTTAGAGCTTTTGGACCTGTTTTTGTATGACCAGAACTGATTAACAGTTAAGAGTGCTTTAGTTCATCAAAGAAACAAACTGCTTACAGAGTAACATTGAAATGTAACTTAGCTTTTACTACAGAAGGGATGAAAAATTTCTGGAGTTGTGTGTTACTCTGGAAGCTGCAGGAAAAATCAGGAGCTGGGAGCTCTTGAATTCATTATTCAACAGAATAGTGACGGCTTCTCTTCCTTTTCTGTTATTACTACTGGCCTGTGGAAATAATATGTTTAACTGGAATTTAGTAGTTTATATTAGACTCCCAAATGGGAGCTTTTGAATGAGTCAAAGTGGCAGATTGATGATTACATTTTTATTTCTCTGTCAGCATGCCTGTACTTTATCTGCAAAGCTCTGGAAAAGGATTGTCTGTACAGCAAAGGGCTAGTTCTGAAGGAGAGGATCTTTGAGGAGCAGCCATGCCTCCGGAAAGATTCCCTGAGGATGTTTCTCAAATGGTGAATCCTATAGTCTACATGGTGTTTGGGATGTGGGTTTGTTCTGAAGAACTGGGGATATGGAGCTATTTAAACTAAAAGAATATGCTACTGGCAGAATGTTCTGCAATAATTGCTAGGGAGTAGGGAGGGTTCTTGTAAAGGAAAGAAAAAAAATTATCTTTGCTGCTACTAACTAGGTCTTTTTAAATCCCTTTATTTCATTTTATTTATGCATTTGTAGCTGATATCTGCAGCATTCATATCGTTCACATAGAGGTGTTACTTTTCCTAAATCCCTCCCCAAAAACCCCAAAACTTGGTGTTGAAGTGAAATTACTCAGAGTCATATGTTGGAATGAAATGAATTTTTCAGCCATGTATGTTTTGTGATGCACCAAAACTTTGAGCTATCAGTGTTGAAAAAGGAAACAAAACATCCTGGAGAGTTTCCATTTCCCTTTAAATTTTCAGGGAAGATAGGTTTCTCGTGAGGAGCCTTTCTATATGCTTGCTGTAAAACTGGTAAAATAATGTTCTTGGAATGCTTGTTCCAACACTGTTTATTTTTGCTACATTGTAGGAAAATGACAAATGGTTATCTTCTGTTTTGCAAAGACTTAACTTGGCTTCATTTCTTGTTGTTTCTTAGTGACATGTCTATTCATAATGTAAATGTGAGTGCAGCTGAAACGGGAAGAATCCTAGATGAAGCGCTGGAGCTACGTAGGAAGAGACAGGCTTTGCTCGTGCGAGAGAAAGAACCAGACCTCAAACTTGTCCAGCCAATTCCCTTCTTGACGTAGGTCTTCCTGTTTTCTTTTTGCAAGTGTTTTTTTCTCTAGCCACTTAGGCTGACCTCAGATTTCTTTAAATGTCTCTCTCCTGTTTAAAAAAAAAAAAAATTCATATTGTTTTCATCTTTTATTGATCTATGTGCTGTTTTCTTCTATTTGTGCTTTTAATGTAAATCCCTTTTGTATCACATCAACATTTTGAATTAAAACCACAGTGGAAGTAAGAAAAAGTTAAGAATGATTTGGCAGTTGCTCCAGCCACAGTATTGGGATTTTTCTATCTTGCTAATTTGTATGTGCAATTCAAAGTAAGTTTTGCTTTTCTAAAATGTTCTTACCGGATGGATAATGGAGACTTCAAAACAGATTACAATTCTTCATTTGCAGCAAGATATATTAAAATTCTTTAATACCTCTCTATTAAGTTAAAGTCCTTGATTTTTTATTGCATATATTTGCCTTGCAGAATACATTAATCCTCAATCATGTTCTGCTGAAGAGAAGTTGCTTCTAATTGTAGATAAGATTGAGATGATTTGTTGATTAAATACAGAACCTGAAAATGGTTCTTCTGTCACTACTTTTTTTTTTTTTTGGTATGCAATAATTACTGAGGAATTTACACTGTAAGTTTTTTATTGTTGTTGGATGTTTTTTGAGGTAAAGCACGTTCCCTGGATCCCTTTTGCAACTGTTTTTTTCTGTTGTGTTTGAAAACTTTGTTGTCTCTTCTTATTTCTGGTTGTTAAGTGGTGTATCCTAGAAAGGAAGCCAGTAAGAATCTCGGTTCCAGGTCTGACATTGTCAGTGATCTATATCACTGATCATGATTACTAACCATGACAATGATTTCAGTTTACTGAAAGATACCCTCCAGCTCCTCAAGTTGTGTAACAAATTTTGCTTCTCAGATTTTGACTGATGATGTGTGTTCTTGTCACATCAATAATTATTTTTTCCCGACACCTTACAGTTAAAGTGTAATGTTGAATGCTTTCAGATTTATAAATATATATATAGAAAAAAAAAATATATAAAAAAATATATATTTCTATAAATATATGTATAGAAAAATTTGACAGAAAATAATGAAATAATGTCATTATGTTTCTAAATGCAGGTGGAAGTGTTTAGGA
Organism: Crypturellus tataupa; assembly: GCA_034781795.1. Lineage (NCBI taxonomy): Eukaryota > Metazoa > Chordata > Aves > Tinamiformes > Tinamidae > Crypturellus > Crypturellus tataupa. The sequence continues at coordinate 2,707,665 of JAWLRI010000709.1, read as the reverse complement.
GAAACTTTACTTGCCATGTATCACCACCTCACAACCTGTGACCCTCCTCGACCTAGCCTTGGAAAGAGAATTGATCTCTCAGAATACCGAGACCCGATTCAACAACTGATTCTTTCTCCTACCTCTACTCCTGTCAGTGTTATTCAGCCAACTCCTGTCAACACTAATCCAGTGGCAACAATGCCAGATCCTGTATTAACTTATACTTCAGTGGCCTCCAATTTTCCAAGTCAGAATCAGAATTTATTGGAACCAGTAGTTACTGTTAGTGAACAAGGTACTTCAGTCTGAGATTCTTACATCTGGTTATAAAAGCACTACAGAATGTATTAGGAAATGCTGTCTTTGAACTATGTCTTGGTAGATTTAGAATCTTTTCAATGAATGTTTAATACATAGTAGAAAAAGGACAGCTGAGCCCTATAAACCTAAGCTGTCTATCTAACCATTCACATTGGAAAAGTGCGAGCCACCTGCACTGCCTGAAAAAACATCACTGGTTAGTAACTCAGCTTTATGACCAATATTCATTACTTTTCTGTCTAATGGATTTGGGAGTTGGTGGTTATTTATTTGTGGGTTTGTGTCACGGGCTAGGGATTGTTTGTTTTTAACTGTGCATGAGTGCTTAATAGTTTCTGGCTTTGTGCTATTGCCTCATGCTTGAGTTTTACCATCTTTAAGTTTAAATCTAATTTCCAGGAGTGATCTATTTCAATTTTCAATTTTGTTGAGTTTACCCTCACTCTAGGAAGGAAATTATAAGAAGTAAAGAGTATCCACTATTTTGTTTGAGAGTTTTGGCCTGTGAATATCTTTTATTCTTTTATTAGGTGATGCATCTTCTGTTGATAAGTCTAAGAAAGGGGTGAAGAGAAAGAGAATTACGGAAGAAAGTGGTGAAACTGCAAAAAGGAGATCGGCTAGAGTCCGCAATACCAAATGTAAAAAAGAGGAGAAAGTTGACTTTCAAGAACTGTTGGTGAAATTCCTTCCTTCCAGGTACACTGCTTGATTATATCATAAACTAAATTTCATGTTCTGTTTTGCAGTTTGTGGACACATTGGATTAAGTCAGGCTATTTATCTGGTTGATTTCACATGAAGTTATTAAGAAAATATTCTCGTTAATGCTTTGTAAATGCAGCTTATTTTTATCCTATACAGATAGTAAATTGATTTCATGCAAAGTCATGGAATCTATATATAAAAAAATCTATCTATATACACACGTGCGCATATATATATATATATATATATATATATATATATATAAACTGACAAAAAAAAAAGAGTTATCATGGTCAAAAGACTGTGATTTAGTCTTTTTTTTTTGTTTTTATACTTTTTTTTTCTCTTCCATTAATATTGAAATATATTTGACATGCAGATTAAAAGCCTGTCTTCCATTTGCATTGCAATGCTGTTTTATGGGGTAGGGAGGGTTGTTATTTAAAAAGAGAGAAAGAAAAGTTAGCCTATATTTGCTTTAAAAAATAATAAAACAAGAGAAAGCGTTGCTATGTGAAGTAACAGTCCTGTGTCTTTACTTTGAACTTAATTATTCAAGTCATTAAAAGCAGGCATGTCATTTTCTAACATTTATTTATAGAGCCTTAAGGTTCTGTAACATTGTTTTCTATGTTTATTTGCTTTTAGATATCTTGGTTTTGAATTTTTATTTTCTTGATAAGATTTGGGAACAAGATTAAAATCTCTGAATGTGCTTTGGTCGCTGTATTTTCATTGTTAAAAACTGCATGACATGCCACATCTAAGTTTTACTCTCTATTGAAGGAATGAATGAGGATTTTCAGTGTTATTTTTTGCTCCCCTTTCACCCAGATTGAGGAAACTAGATCCAGAGGAGGAGGAGGATCCTTTCAATAACTATGAGGTGCAGTCAGAGATCAAAGAAGAGAATTTCCAGCATGTTGGACCACATAGAATGTCATTTGATTCTACAACATTTATGGAATCTGGTAGGGGTTTCATTATAAATTTCCTTTTTTGTTGATTCATTCCTTTCTTATGCTTTATTTTCTGCATCTTCCTGTCTAATGGCCAGAAGATACAGAAGAATTATTATTCTCATAGGTGTTCCCATTTGAACATAGTAGAATGTAGTAACTTCACTCAGCAGATAGGCAGCACAGAAAAATTACCATGGCCTTTCTGCAAGATTGATGTATATCACTTGCTGTTGAAACTAACTTGATTCAAGTCATTTTCTGTCTTGGCCTTAAACACCTATGGTTTTGTGTGAATCTACTTTCCAGAGAAACAAGATGTTCACGAATTCCTCCTGGATAACCTGAACAATGGTGGGATATTGGAGCTGATGATGAGATACCTAAAAGTAATCAGCCAAAAGTTCCTGGTAAAATGGCCTCCTGGCTTAGCTGAGGTGGTTCGTAGTATCTACAACAGCTGGAGAAAGCACACTAATAGTCTTCCCAATCCTTTACTGAGAGACTCAAGTAATCAACATATAAAGGTAACAAAGTACTCCTCCTTATATTACTTTTATTTCTCTGGGACTGTATTGCTCTGCATGGGTGCAAAGTGCTTTTTCATGAGCCCCTGCTTTTTCCAAACGGACCTCTAATGTAATCAGAACAGAATATATTCTTCACTGCCCAAAACTACTTGGTAGAGATCTGTAGTGACAGTTATTAATATGCTTTAAACTTTATCCAACAAGTGTTAATATTCTGATAAAACTAGAATACATACTCAGTCTCATGGAGATAAATGCTGAAAAAATATTGGACTTAGGCTTATTTGTTTGAAATGTCAGTGGTTCTATCACGTATTCTAGAAACATGTTTCTAGCCTTACTTAACATTTTAATATATTGAATAATATACTAATATTGAGAGTACTTCTGGAAGTTTAACTAGGACATAAGTTCATACATTTTTCTACTTTTGCAATTAATAAATCTGGCATGAAGTAACACTACACTGTAAAAACTATCTTGCAATAAATTTTCAGAATGTGTTAGAATAGGAGAAGCAATTATTCTTAATCCTGCAGTACAGAGCAGTATGTGGTTTTTTTAAATTATTTTTTAATTTTTTTTGCCAACAGTTTTTGCCAACTGTTTTTGGTGAAAACTTCCTAACTTTTCCTACCTTCCTTACCTATGATATCCATGCAGTGATGATCGTGCTAGGCATGGACAGCTGCAAGGCTTGTTTAATGAAAAATATTTCTTTGTGTGGATAACGTGTCCAAGATTAAAAGAATGAGGATGTGACTTTGTTTTTCCAAGATTGGGCATTTCTTTGCTGACTACATTCTTCTATGGTATTTTTCTGAGATCTTTCATTGCTCCTTTTAAGTGTTATTTGATGTTATACTTACTGCTTTTACAAGCAATTATGCTTTAGACAGAGATAAAGATAGCTACAGCTTAGAACAGAAATCACATGAGGACAATTTGGAAGGTCTGCTTTTAAATAAATTGCAAAATCAGTTTATTTGTTTTTCTTTATTTCTGTAGAATCTTTCTTGATATATTCATGTATTCTTTATCTTTTTTATTATTTTCTTCTTCTTTCAGGATATGATGGTGATGAGCCTTTCTTGCATGGAATTACAACTAGATCAGTGGCTACTGACCAAAGGGAAGAGTTCTACAGGTGGGAATCATATATTTCTTGCATTAGATTCTAAAAGTAATCTAGAAAAATGAAGAGGGTTTTTTTCTCTCCTGTGATTTCATTAGATTTCAGAGCCTTCTTTTCTAAATACAGATCTGAAAAGATACTCATCATTTTGTTTATGAATGCTTGCATTAAAAGTAGATCAGTACTTTTGAGATACTCGTATGTGGAAGGCTCTTCATGCTAGTAATTTTATCATAAAGCATAATTTACTGATTTGCAGTTTCTCCACGAAATTGCCCTGCTGCCTCTATGAATGGAAAGTTTGGTCCTGACTTCCCAGGAACTCATTTCTTGGGAGACCTGTTGCAATTGTCATTTGCGTCTTCGCAGCGAGATCTATTTGAGGAAGGATGGATGGAATTTGTGACTCGAGTGTATTGGCTGAAAGCTCGCTTCCTAGCACTGCAGGTTGGTTTTACTTTTGAATTTAACTCATAACAGCTTTCCCAGCAGTTAAGACCAATGCTGCTCAGGGATACAGTACAGGAATCTCAACTCCTTTAAAAGTAGGAGTAAAATCAGCTCGGAACATACTGGTTTACTCTTGCTACTTGGTATAACCATTTTTCCCGAAGAGCAGAGATGGGAGAGCAGAGGTGGGAGTGAAGCAGGAATTCTCATATACTAAGCTTCTGTTCAGATATGTGCTTACAGAAATATATTTGGACCAAAGTGTTTTTCTGTACTGTTTCTGTAGGGTGACATGGAACAGGCACTTGAAAATTACGATATTTGTACTGAAATGCTACAGAATGCCACTGCAATGCAAGCCCAAGCTGGTGATACGTGCAGCATCGTAATCCGGTTACCTAATCTACATGTTGATTCTCTTGTTTCTTTAGAAGAGGTAAAACTGAATTTGTAGATGTATTCTTCCCATTGCACCCTAAGTCAGTTTCAAAGGTCATCGATGCAGTATCTCTTTTGTGAAGGGAGATTATTGTACTTCTTTTTTCTAAGAGTAAATAGACAAGTTCATAGTTAAATGAGGACACTATTTCCTTTTCAGAAATATGCTTTTTGGATCTGTTGGTTCTGTACAACTTAAGGTTGTTTTTATGTAAAATGAAAAACATTTTTATTAAATCTGCTGTGTATAGAACAGTAGATTATTACACTAACATTTTATGTTTAAGCTGTTCTTAAACTTATATTTCGCTATTGTTTAAATGAACTCTACTTCAATAGTCAATGTTTTCTACATAAAAAATGCATATACTTTCAAAGAAAGGAATTTCAATCTTCCATTCTTTTCCTGCTGTTATTGGGGATGAACACCAGCCCAGGTGATGCTATCTTAATTTTGAAGTCCTTCTAATGTTTTTTCTTGCACTGAAAAAATGTGTGATTTGGGTTTCAGGTCAGAGGGAGGGTAATTGAGGTTAAAGTTGTTGTGACACTAGTTGTATATAAAAACTAAAATCTAATAATTAAAAATCTGAGAGATATGTGGTTACATAGTTGGTGATTTTTTTTCCTAATCCATATTTATGTTTGTAGCTATAGAGCTCAAATACCTTTACAGCTAAACTGTCAGGGGAGATGTCAGTAGTCCAAATGCATGTGAAAGTCAAATGAATGTTTGATTGTGCCATCTGTGATATTTACAGATTGATAAGAACCTGAAGTCTCTGGAGAGATGCCAGTCTCTGGAAGAGATCCAGCGACTGTATGAGTCAGGAGATTACAACGCAGTGGTGCATCTGCTTCGTCCAACATTATGCTTTAATGGTTATGGCAGAGCTAAACATCTGGAATTTGTAACATCCATACCAGAGAGACCAGCACAACTGCTTCTCCTGCAGGTTTGCTTTGCTTCTCAAAAACTGCCTTTCAGTAAGGGATTAAGATTTGCAGCTGTTTTATTCCTAAAAACAGGATGAAAGGATTTGGAGAGTGGGTGTTAATGGGTAATAAGTCTTATTTGCAAAACAAACCATGGAATCAAAGCTGTAAATGATCCAAACAGCATAGTTTTATTGGTGTCAACATAATGGTTGTCTACTGTATTTATATGTGTGTGTATGTATCCAGCAGAAAAATACAGTGATGATATTCTGGAATGTACATCCTACTCTTGTATTTATCATACAATATCCATGCTCCTCCTCCTTTTTAATGTGATATTTAGAGGTGTTCAGTTGTTATCCCATTAAAGCAGCCATATTAATATTATATAGCGCATTTCTTTGCATTCGTGGTTTGAAATGAATCCTCCTTCCTTATAGTTGATTTTTCCTGTGTACATCCCTAGGAGTCCCTGCTCAAACTGAAGGATTACAAACAGTGCTTTGAATGCTCAGAAGTTGCTTTGAATGAAGCAATTCAGCAGATGATTAACATGACAGCAGCCTCTGCTAAAGAAGAGTGGGTTGCTACGGTAACACAGCTGCTCACAGGAATAGATAGTTCCTTGTCCTCAGACAGCAGCATCCTGGACGAGTCTTCCTTAACTCCAAGCCTTGTTCGATTGACAAACAACCTCATTCAGGTAGCCTGGTCACCTGCACTTAAACTACCTTGGCTGTCACCTGCAGTGACTGTTTGTATGAGATGTTGGTGGGGAGAGGAGTGGGTGTTACCTTCATCATCTTACCTTTCATTTCAATATGTTAGACACATACTGACAGCCCATTCTAGAGTCAGTAACAGTAGCTAACTTCAAACTCTGATCTTGCAGAGAATAGTAATAAGGCAAAAAGCAAGACTGTTTCTTATGCTGTGTTTGTAATGGTGATGATGCCAGGATTGGTTTAGTTGGATAGAGGTGATTTGTGGCACAGATCTGAGGCTATATATGTCTTGGACTAGAAAAAAAAGCCCTCAGTCTCAGGCATGTGACATGCTTCTAAGTTCTGTTCCAGCTAAGTGTGGCTCAAATTAAAATTGAGAGGGCAGGGAAAGAAAAAGATGTGTAGTTAAAAAGTCAAAAAGAACCAATAGTCTTTTCCTTGCCATGTAATAGATAAATGTATGTTTCCTTACTAGATCATAGACTGCAGCATGGCAGTCCAGGAAGAACCCAAAGAACCGTACGTCTCCTCAGTGCTTCCATGGATTATCCTGCACAGGATCATCCAGCACGAGGAAGATGCATTTCGATCCCTTTGCTGTCAGCAGCAGCAGCAGCACCAAGAAGAAGAAGGTAATTTAATTATTTGCATTTGCATGTTTTGTTTTTCGTCATCTACCTCTAGAATATGAATGGGAAGTTTCTTCTGGTTATCTCTTTATCTTATTGCGTGAAGGGAGTAGAGGGTTATATAAACATCATGTTCTAACTGTGGAGGCAACTCACTGTAAGATAAGTCTCTTTTGTGCTAAATAAAGTATTGGCTACTTGGATTTAACTCGGTTTCTGTATTAAATATTTACTATCATCTTTCAGGGAGTCCTGACACTCCTATGCTACCTTCTTCTCTCATGCTACTGAACACTGCTCATGAGTATTTGGGAAGAAGATCCTGGTGTTGCAACTCAGATGGAGCTCTTCTCAAGTTTTATGTAAGTATGAATATCATGGAATAACTTAGGTTGGAAAGAACCTCAGAAGGTTATCTGTCCAACCTGCATCTCAAAATATGACCAACTTAGAAGTTGCTTATTACGTTGTTAATGTCTGTGTGTTAAAAATATAATATATATATGTATATATTTAATTCCACTTTCTTTTTCCAGCCAAGCACTCAAATATTTTGATCAATTTAATTTGAGCCTTTTTATTCCATGCTCCTTTTATTTTATTTTTTCTATTCAGATAATGGTTTGCTCAGCTGTCCCCTAAGGTCTTGCATTTGCTTTGAGGAGGGTAAATGCACACCTTGATTCTACTAGCTAGACAGAGGGAAGCATGAATGATGGCAGGAAAAATAAGAAACAGAAGCAAAAAAGCATTTTCTCTGCCTGCTTCTCAAATGTCTTGGTGGAGGATGAGCTGCATGTGTGCATGGAACATACTTCCCACTGGTCTTCAGCAGTGACCTTGGCTGCTATCCCCTGAGCAGGAAATGACACAGGCAGGAGGGATAAATACCTGCGATACCTTCCTCAGAGTTCAAATGTTTGATAAAGGTTTGGCATTTAAAAGAATAAACTCTCAATTGATGGCACTAGAAACTAAATTCTACTCAGTTATGCACAGGTGAGGCAGATATGACACGATGGTGCAAACTCTTGTTTCTTTCTGTCTCCTGTTAATCAATTCAGATTTACTTTTCTTTTTTCACTAGTCTAATGATAAATAGAATTTGAAGTTAACAGATTAAGGACGAGAGGGAGTAGAAATACTCAATGCAATATATATACTTGTTTCTGTGGAATTACCTTGGTAGAAGAGTAATTGTTTCCTCTTCATCTGTTGATATATTTAGCTTATTTGATTATATCCAGGTTGATTCTAATCTGTAGACTGAAAAAAAAGTAACATTATTGTTCTCATGTTATTAAGTGAAAGTAATTTTGAACATACAACCAGAGCTGCTCTATTGAGTAAAATTCAGAACCAATAATTCTGTAATCACTGGTTGATGAGGAGCACCCAGCTTTGTATGCATCCATCCTCCTTTGCTTTGTACCTGTAGCCTGTTTTTTGCTCACTTGTTCAGGTGAGCGTGTTAGAGGTCTAATATGCCTGGGAAATGATGCCCAGGCAGTCAGGCCACAGCATTACTAGATGCAGAGGTGTTACCTGTTCATTGTCAGCTTTTTTTTATGATTATTTTTTGAGGTTTAATTACTGCACCAGCAAAGAATCTTCCCCTGTTTGAAGCAGAATATTTGTAAGTGTATTGCTATTCCCCCTGCTTTCCGTGGCTTGGAAAATTGAATTACTGTCAGCTTTTCACTCCGGAGCAGTGGGAGTCTGGGCTGCCCTGCCTGCTGGTGAAACCCAGATAATGCCGTACTGTGACATCCGTGGAGCGCTGTGCTACGGGGATATTTCAGTGGCACTTTGCAGATTCAGCTTGACTTCATTGAGGTTTATTACCATCAGCTAAGAGGAAATCATGATTAGTTCTGCATAGAGCTACTCGGGAATCTCTTCATTTTGCTTCTCAGCGCTCCCTGGAGCTTGTTAGGCACAGCTCAGTGCCAGAGCCCATCTACCTCTGCATTTGAGCAGCAGTGTGTCCAGGCCAGTAATTTAGACAGCCAGGAAGGATGGTGTGGAGAGCCTGAGGGCTTCTGTGAGAGTCATCTCTCTCTGGCAGGGCTGGAGCTAATGAACAGAGTCGGAGCTGAAGCTGCTGCAGTGTGAACTATTAGATTACTTCTGCATCCAGCTCTCCTCACTCTTCTGAGTACTGCGAGCATAATTCTGATGCACCTGAGGTGCCTCTGCATGGAGCTGCCTTGGGTCCAGAGGGCTTATTACAGCTCAGGCGCTGCACTTCATGAAAATAAATAAGCTATATCCAGTCTCAGGTGTCTCTAGGACGTGCTCGCCCTCCGTGTAGTATAGAAGCATCTTATGAGCAGTGCTGCTCAGTTCTGAATTTAAATTGTCTCTGCATGGTGTAGGCACACTGAGCCTGGTGAATCTGATCATACCCTGTGAACCTGGAGAAGCTGCAACTAATTAAGAGCTGAATATATTTGCAGTTAGATCTTCGCATATGTTGTCATGCACTTTGAAATAAATATTTAGTAATTCCTTTAGCAATAGTCAGAGTCTGAATTATTAAAAACAATTATTAATGTTATTAAACACAAACATCATTAAAACAATTCTAGCTTATTGCTAGGAATTCAAAGGCTGAGTAGGAGTACAGAAGGTTGTTAGGAATGCTGTTCAGGTAATAATTCTGTCACTAGTGATAGAGCGATTTTTTGTTTGCAGCTGTATAGTGCTTTTGTTGCTTTTGGTAATGTTTGCATCTTCCTTTCAAAATACCTATCTGTGTTTCACATTTCTTACATTTCAAACCTGCTCAGAGGTGCCTGCTGTGACTCATTTGTGATTACCGTGACTCAAAATTTCATTGCTGTGCCTTCTAAGAATTGTCTTTTTCTACATTTAGTTTTCTAGTTTTATTTGGCTCTTAAAAATGATGTCTTAGCACAAATCTTTACAAATCTTAGAATTATTTCCTAGCACTTATGGATGAGTTTCTTGTATTCAGAATGACTGACTTCTGCCTTGTGATGATCCTGTTACAGTACCAGGAAAGCCAGGCGTGAGGAGCCTATTGTAGTGTGTACTGCCTGTTCAAATGAATGAAGTTGTAATCCTAGGGCATGTTGAAAAAAGGAAAGTGATGATAGACAACTGGAGTGCTTGAAGATATATATGATGATAGTCCCTTATAATAATCACAACTGGATGAAAATTGAAAAAGAAATGCGAGAAATTTTGAATGACCTGAAGCTTGAACCTTAAGAGTTCATGAATTAACAGGGAAAAAGGACATTTTGTTGCAGCTGTTGTACCATCAAAATAATGTGTTAGATGATTAATTTACCAGAATACGGTGAATATTTGGTTTATTAAGAAAAAATATGTACACATTCTATGCTGTTATCCTCTATCTCTAGACAAGGAGTTAAGTTAATGCAAGCTTCAGATCTCAGTTGATTTGTTCAATAATATTTGTGGTGTTCTAGGTACAAGTATTAGAAAAAGAACTTGCAGCATCTACTTCTGAAGATACTCACCCATACAAAGAGGAACTGGAAACAGCCTTGGAACAGTGTTTTTATTGCTTGTATGGTTTCCCTAGCAAAAAAAGCAAAGCGAGGTACCTGGAAGAACATTCTGTACAGCAGGTGAGATGTATTGTTTAATGTCAGGGAGGTATCCTGAAATCGTGAACCTTGTTTGGTTTTAATCCATTTAAAGATAATTTATGAGAAAGCTAAAATTTCATTTTCTCAAAAATCATTTGGAAATGTTGTGGAAAGTAAATATACGCTTTGGGACTTTCTTAAGAACATGAAAGACTTTATGGATATAGAGGGGTGAGATGCCTTAAAGGAAATGTTAGTACAGTCTTATTCACAACAGTCTGCCATTTTGAAACTATTGACAAAATGATTTAACGAGCCATGACTTTCCTGTTTTCAACAGAGAATTTTGCGCTCAAGAACAATAGAGAGGAAAATGTCAGCTTGAGAGAAGAACTTTAGGAGCCAGCCTTGCAGTTTATGAATATGAAAAAATGTCACTTTTTAAAATGATACAAGTAAATGATACTATAGCTTATTTTGCAATCTCTATGAATATTTGGTAGCTGATTGTCACATGCATGGAATTCAGTTCAGTTTGAGGGAACAACTACAAAACGCCCTGGAAAGAGGGCTGCAGTTGAGAGAAAAAAAGCAGGTAAACAATCCTCTGTCTGAAGCACAACTGATTTGTTAAAAACCTCAGATGATTCTGCATTTATCAAATGTGTAAGTGGTTACAGAATTATAAATGAGTAAGTATTTTATTCAGTCAAAACAATTATCTGGTGGCTTTGACAGGCCTTTTAAAATTCATTTAGTACTTGTGATTTTTTTTTTTTTCAAAACTTATCTCTGGAAAATAAATAAAAAGATAGGAATAGTTAGGGAAAAAAAGAATTAGGGGATGAGTACCCTCAGCCAGAAACAATCTTGTCTCATTGGGCACCTCTGGATTAAAAAGTCCATGCTGAAAGAGTTGACAGAATGTTTTTTTTATTACACCTGTGATTTCCATGTTTTCCATAGAGAAGCAATATTTCCTGGGGATGAGATGAAGGAGGGAGGGAAAAAAAAATCAACAAACCTCATCCCAGAAGAGAAAAACTCTGAAAAATATACTTTATCAAAAAGAAGAAAAATGAAGGGGGAAAATGAGGAATGAAGTAAAAGTGCATTTCTTCAGTTTTTTAAAGCTCTCTGTCTCAGAATTTTGTTTGGCAGCCTTTTAATTTATTTTTCTTGAGTTTTAAATTTAAGTTGTAGAGCCAGTGTAGCTTTTCCCTTCTTCTGTTTCTTCCTACCGTCTCAGTGCCACTCAGGATTCTTGCAATTGAGTCTTGCCTATTTTTCAGCAAGATTGACTAAGCTACAGCCCAATGCCTTAGTGTTTAATCAGAGAGCAGTTAATGGAAGCAGCATATAATGACAGTAGTTTTAATTCTCTCTTTGTGAGGTTTAATTTGTTTCCTCCTAGAGTAATATGTATTTTGTGCTAAAATAGCCAGAAAAACTAACCTTTAGTCAGTTTTTGAATTTGAGATAATTTTCCCCCTTGTTTTCTTTGTCTTCAGGTGGATTTAACATGGGAAGATGCCTTGTTTATGTTTGAATATTTTAAGCCTAAGACGCTTCCAGAGTTTGATAGCTACAAAACCAGCACCGTGTCTGCTGATCTGGCCAACCTTCTGAAGAAGACTGCAACAATTGTTCCCCGAACGGATAAACCTATGCTGAGTCTAGACACTGTCTCTGCCTATATTGAAGGAACATGTAGCAAGGTATAACTAGCTGTTAGTTATAGAAATTAGAAAACTATTAGACTATCCATTAACTATTAGAAAAATAGTTAAAGAAATCTTAAGGAGGAAAAAAGATTTATTTTCATGTTGACTTTGAGTTCGTTTAGGGAGTGATTCACCTTTTGATGCTGGATTTACTCCGTGATCTGCATATAAGTGAAATAAGAATAATACTGCCAAAGCTGTAATGCTGATTAACACGGTGTTAGTATGATATATTCATTAGTGTTAGTGTGCTCTAAAGCTACGGCATGTTTTCACTCTCTTGATACTCAATAGCTTTATATTTTTTGATAAACAAAACTATTTTAACTTCAAGAAAATACAAGTCTACAGCTCATGTAATATGTATGCTTTATTAACCTTTAATTATGAATCTACTTATTTTTCAGGCCCCATCTCTCCCAGATGGTGCAGACTATTCTCCACCAGTAGTGACTGAGTTGTACTATCTTCTGGCAGACTATCATTTCAAGAATAAAGAACAATCTAAGGCCATAAAGTTCTACATGCATGACATTTGTATTTGTCCAAACAGGTCAGTATTGTTGAATTGCTGCATGTTATTAATTCTTCTCACTTCTTTAGTACTAAAAAGCACAAATTTATTTCCGTGTCAAGAGTAAAACACCTAACAGATTAACTGTTTAGATTTACTCTTTTCTAAGATTAATTTATTTTGCTGCTAGAGAACCACTCAGAATCAAGCACAGCAGATGAGTGATGCTTAAAATTAACACTTTTTTTTTCTTTCTTTCTAGTTTACAGTTGATTGAAGTACTACTGAGATTTAGGTTTTTTTCTTGTCTTAACAATAAAGTGTGCTTTGGAAAACACTCCTCTAGATTGAACTGCAGAAATCTTAAAATCCTAGCTTGAATGGCTTGAGAAAGCAAACTATTTCTGAGTTCAGGGACACCTTAGAGGCAAAAGGGAACAAGAGGCCCAGAGCAATTTTATAGATGTAGTTTAATGTTATTGAATCTGCTTGCTTGAGAACTGCAATTAGATCACTAAAGCTTTTTTTAAAGCCTGATAAACTTAAAAAAAAAAACAAACCCTTTCTAGGAATTGATAGGGTTTTTTAGAAATTAAGTTTATAAGTAAATGATAGTGCAATGCAGATTGATTTTAATCTGTCAAATTTTGTTGCTCAGAAGAAGCTTTATGTGGAAATGTAGTATTGTTACCCCAGTGATCTCTGCTGTTGCTTCTTCAGTTGTGTGTATTCGAGGTCTCTTCCTATTCTCCTCAGGAATTTCTCTATTAAGGTCCCTTGACAAAGGATTACTTGTAGTTGAAATAAACAAGCAAAAATGTGAAAACCTTATGAATACCACTGTTCCTTTTGTGTTAGAATCGTGGTATAATTGAAAAATTCCAGAGTCATTGACCCCAAATGTTAACTGGAGATTACATAAAGTGGAAACTACTCTTCACACTATATTGTCAGGATCTAATAAACACGGCTGGATAACTATCTTTCTCCTTAGAAAAACATCTTTCTTGTTCATCGAAATTTTCCTTTAGGGATGTAGTTTGGTTTGTGTGATTTCTATGTTGGAAGTTGATGCTGATAATAAAAATCATTCACCTTTCAGTCCAGCACTGTAAAATGTCATAATGGGCTACAGAAATAACAGGACATTTGGACAGCGCAGCATGGCTACTTGGAGAAGGAATCAACAGGCATGCTGCTATTGGAAATATGGATATATTTCTTTTGTATGGCAAATAAATAAATGAAATTAGGTTTGCATATATAATCAATATTGAGGATAGTGCTTTTTTTGGAAACTATTTCTAATAAAATCAGTACAATTTAGGTTTGTACAGAGTCTTTCTTGTGAGAGTCTTGTACAGAGTCTTGTGAGAAAGAGGAGAATATACAGAAATTGTTTTGAAAGAGCATATGAAGAAAACCGGAGTATAGTAAACTGACTGTTGCTTTTGTCATTCAAGGTGATGCGTAGGGAGTGGTTCATGCCTGACATTTTTGCTTGCGTAGGTTTGATTCATGGGCTGGCATGGCTCTGGCTCGAGCAAGTCGTATTCAAGACAAGTTGAACTCTAACGAACTGAAAAGCGATGGTCCCATCTGGAAGCACTCTACTCCTGTCTTGAACTGCTTCAAGAGAGCCTTAGAGATCGACAGCTCTAATCTCTCGCTGTGGATTGAATACGGCACCATCTCCTATGCCCTGCACTCATTTGCGTCCCGACAGCTTAAGCAGTGGAAAGCAGAACTTCCCCCTGAAGTCGTGCAGCAGGTGGCTGCTCATTTAGAGCAGACTTTTTATTTTTTTCTTTTAAACCAACAATTTTCTAAATTAAATACGTTCTCTATACTATATCTTAGACTGTATGTATACTGATTAATATGAGAAACTCATATTTATTTGTATAAATTGGTGTCAAATATTACTTAAGGTTTTGAGTTATTTTCTAGAAAAAAATCACTTTAATCTTGATGTTTGAATTATCTTTTATAGATTTTACAAAATTACATAAACCTTTTGGATATGCACTTAGGCACTTTTAGGTGCAGGAATGTTTGTTTGTTTGTTTTGTTGTTTTTTGTAGTATTTGTCCCAGTCAGAGTAAATACATGTATTTTCAATGACTTGTTCTGCCACAGATGGAAGAGCGCCGAGACAGCATGTTGGAGACAGCCAAACTGTGTTTTACATCAGCATCTCGCTGTGAGGGAGATGGTGATGAAGAGGAGTGGCTTATTCATTACATGCTGGGAAAGATTGCAGAGAAGCAGAAACAACCTCCTGTCGTCTATCTGCTTCATTACAAACAGGCAGGTCACTACCTGCATGAGGAAGCTGCACGATACCCAAAGAAGATTCACTACCATAATCCACCAGAACTTGCCATGGAGGCACTGGAGGTAAAAGTCGTAATAAAATCCCTAGACTTGCAAACATTGTTCCTTACAGATAACAGAATTCCAGTTCTTGTTATTAGGCAGGTGTTCATGCTGCTTTGCGTCTGGGGACACTTGCAAGGTAAATGCAGAATAGAATCAAATGTATTATCCAGACTACTGGAGTTTGCTGCACTCAGTTCACTAGCCAGTTTTCAGATCTGTATGTGGATAGATTTCACCATTATCTCATCTCTCTGACAGCATAAGGTCAAGCATTGATTTGAATAATAGTTAGAACACCTTTGCTTCTACTGTACAGGCTGGTAAAAATAACGTATTTGGAACCTATCTAGTGGTAATCGTCCACATCTGCTTTCACTGCTGCGTTTCATAATTTGTAGGGAAACTGTTCTAGATCTTCTACTTTGCAAGCAACTTAAAAAGGCAGGAAAAACCCTGTAAGTTTAGGTAGCAGACAATTGTCGTCTTTGCAAACTCTTGCAGTTCCTACAGAGAAGGACTACAACTGTAACTAGAGTTACAAATTTTCTACTGGCTGATTAGACTTTGCTGTTTTCTAGGTGTACTTTCGACTTCATGCTTCTATTTTGAAACTTGTGGGGAAACCAGACTCTGGAATAGATGCAGAGATACTGGTTAGTTTCATGAAAGAGGCTTCTGAGGGACCATTTGCCAGAGGCGAGGAGAAGAACACCCCAAAAGTTGCAGAAAAGTGAGTGCTAATTTCCAGGAATATCCTCTGAAATCAAAGGTGTTCAAAATAAGAGCGGGTTATTTGTATGAAATATCTCTCTAGACAGCTATGTGAATGCTAAACTACAATATAATAAATTTTAAAAATGAAGGTACATGAAATATCAACCAAGCAAAGTGATTAAAATTAATTTTAGTATAGGTTCCAGGTATCATGTACAATTAGATTATATGTGAATCTGAAGTCTTTTCAACAACTGACACTGTGTAGGCAGCAAGGAAACAAAATGGGAGTGGCTGTTATCTTGTGATCTGTTTTGAAGCCACTGTCTTGATTAATAAAATTATTTTTAAGTATAGGCAGACCTAAAAGCAAACGATTTCTGGGTGTAGCTTAAGTAAGAGACCTTAGAATTTCAGTCCTTGTAATTTGTCTTACTAAGAACTGTAAGATAAGGAATGTTTCCTTATTTTTTTTTTTTAACAGAGCTTAATTTTTTCCTTATCACTGATCAATAAAGTCATTTAGAATTTTCTAGTAAGATTTGATTACTGTATTGGAAATATCGTGCTCTAATTTTTCTCCCTCATTCCAGGGAAAAGACTTGCATGATTGATGAGGACTCTCATTCTTCAGCTGGAACAGTGCCGGGCCCTGGAACTTCCCTCCCTTCCTCCTCCGGTCCAGGTCTGACATCCCCACCTTACACAGCCACTCCAGTTGACCACGATTACGTCAAATGTAAAAAACCCCGTCAGCAGGCAACGCCGGACGGTACAGTCCCTGTTCTCAATACTGACAGCACAGGGAGGTGCTCGAATCATGGGGGGTTTGACCAGGAATGATCAAACTGCTCATTGAAGGAGGGTGATGGGTCTGTGGTAACACGGGCAATATTGAAGCTCATTATTTTTAAAAATTCACAATGCTTTAAATAGAATCAATGCACAGTCAGAGCTTTAAATATAAAATTCAGTTGTCACCTGCCACCATTGACACCTGTCATTTACTCTAAGTGGGAATGTTGAGAGGAATTTGCAGCTGGCTACATTTTTGATATTTCTCCCGTCTCTAGAGCTAAATGACTGCCTTGAGTTTATTAGAAGTGGTGTGAATTCAGTCTTTAGAAAACTGGAGCAAATTTCAGTGCCTATGTGAACCTACTGGGTAAAAATTTGAACTGTGGCTGAGAAGTCAAAATAAGAAAAAGGCAAAAGAAGGCAGAATTATCCTTTTTGAAGGAGGCAGGTGGCAACTATATTCAATGTATCATGTATCAACATAAAGTGATTTGCATGGTAGTCCTGTAGATTTCATCTTTCAATTTTTTCTTTATCATTTACAGTGACTGGTTAGCAACTCAACTTATAAAGCATTAACATAAATAATTGGGTTATAAAACCAGAAGGTAGGGCATTATCACAGTGTTACTGCAAAGCTTTTGTAATGTAATACACTTATATATTAGAAATTATGTTACTATTTAACCTGACACTATTTTTGGGCTTGAAACTTTATTCTGAGTCTACTCTTCTGGCAATTTCTTTTTTTCCACCTGGATCTGCCATATAGCACTCAGGAATAAGCAAATCAATTTGCAATGTATAGCTTAGTGTTGAGAGATTATGACAGGCCCCATAGAAGTGCTCAGCTTTAAAACAATTTTTTCTTGGAGGGAGGGCTGCTTCCAGGCCTGTGGTGTTTTTTTTTTTTTTTTTTTTTTTTTTTTTTGGTAGAGTAATAGCCATAAACATATTTTTTACTGATGCAGTTTCGAAACCAACATGCACATGCCTGGAAACTCTGCAAGGTGAATTTGTTCCTTTTCCATAATGGTTAATTCTTGGAGGAACTGGCAAAAGTTCTTTCTGCCCTGTCACTACATTGTGTATAGAGATGTTCATTTTATCCATGCTTACATTTCAATCTGAAGTAATTCATTACACTGTTTTGGTATCATATATAATTTATTAATGTGAATAAGTTACTTGGTGGTCAGGCTCTTCTATTATTTAGTCTTATGATGTCTTCTTGACAAGGCAAACACAGAGCAAATATTTAAATATATTCTAAATAATGTGTCCTATGAGGAGCAGTTCTGCCTGAGACTACATCTGTTTCGATCCTGCAGACTGATGGAACGTTCCCAGGAGACGGATAAGTTAGCTGGGTATTCAGGGATGTGCCATTAGTGCATTCTCTCCAAGTAAGGTGTTCTGGGCTCTGGCATCCTAATTGCCTGATGGAGCAAAGCTGGCTCCTTAGCAGAGCCTGAAGGTGCAGGCTGAGGAACACCTACCTGTCAGGCCCGAAGGAACCGTTCTTGGGTCTGCTGGCTTAGCTGGTTAGCACTTAGCAGCGCTGCTGTCACAGCAATTGGAAATGGCAGCTGCCCAAAGAAGCCAAGCTGGGGCGATCTTTGGGCTGGCTGTGTGTAACTGGGACAAGCAGAATTGCAAAGCACTCTGTCATTCTTCGTGTCTTGCAAGTTGCTGGCAAAACTGAACTCTGGATATGGCACATCGAAAAGCCCCAGGAAATCGAAATATTTGCCTTGGGCTACTGCAGATGGAAGGAGAGCTAACAGGCTGAGCAGCACCCAGAAGTCTTCCACTTTTATATTATTACATATACTGTGCTCCTTTGCATGCATTTGCATTTTACTTGTATTTAAAATATATACTTTTGAAGTAAAATGCTCTTGACATCTTGCATGTAATCACATCACTGAAGAAGACTGGTGCCTGCTTTTCCATTTTATTATTTCTAAAAATAGCAAGAAAAAAAATCCATCATTCAAATACTCTCTGGATTTTTTTCCTTACTATTCTGACAGCAATTGAAAGTGTCTCTTTGTTCACAGACAAGA
>JAWLRI010000709.1:2661009-2688813 GCA_034781795.1 Crypturellus tataupa | reverse complement strand
AGAGAAGATTGGGTTATTCTAGGAATGAAAGGTTAGTCTAGGGAAGAAAAGCCTAAGTGGAGGCAAGATAGCAGCGTTCCCTAAGCAGTGTCTAAGGCTGTATGAAGAGTTAAAAGTGAGGGAAAAATAATCAGGACTTTCCCTGTCCACGAGGGACAGAACAGGAGGTAATAGGCTTAAATTGCATTAAGAAAAATTCAGTCTGGGGATTAGGAAAATAGTATTAAAATAATTTTAGGAAATATTTCGCAAATACAAATGAAACGCTAATATATATTCTCAGGAGATAGTATAATACTGTAACACCTCAACACTGGAAGCACTTAGTGATAAACCGTCTGCCAGGAATGACGCAGGTGTATTTGATGCTGTTGGAAAATGCAATGAGCTAGATAAGCTTTATTTTTTTTTCCCTTTAAACAAAATCTCTGCCAGTGTGCTTTCCAGTGCAGCAAATTATTTCAGTACAAGCAGGGCAGAATTTACTGTACATCCAGGATGGAACCAGTAAATACAGCTTGTGAAGTAACTAAACTTCTTTCTCCTCATGGCAGCTGTTAGCCCAAATTTCCTCCAAGGAGAGAGGAGTTTTGCTGAGTGGCAGCTGTTAGGTGCAGCTGACTAGCTGCTGTCATGTGTGTAAAATAGGCAGCAGCTTTTTTCTTTTCTCGTCTCTCCATTCAGCAGCATCTTTTCCTCCCTTCTGTTATTCTGTCTTTCCTGGTGTCACCCCATCTGTTGCTGTTTTATAACCCACCCACAGTCCTCCCTGCCCCCTCAATGTGCGTTTAATAGTGGAAACCTGAGTTTTAGACTATCACTAGCCACCACTAGCCAAGAGAACTAGGAAACATGAGGAAAAGGGAACCACACAGCTACCCAGTCTATCTTTATGTGGGATATCTCCATGTTTACCTTGCACAGCTAGATGGCCAGTGTTAGATATAAAAACAGGCTTCCTCGTGGTCTTCCTTTACATATCGAGCCTGTTTATAGTCATCAAAGAAAAAACAGTACAGATTTCAAGCTGTTTAAGTTTAGCTAAATTTTGCACTACGAACTGAAGCTAGTGCAGAAAGCAATGAAAGTATTAAAAGGAATCTGAAGAAGTATGGCTTCTAAAAAGTGACCTGGGAGATTGCTGTGAGGATTTTGTTTTGTTTTCTCTGTGAATGCCTTTTGTATCGATATTTGGTTGCAAATTATTATGCTAGTATGCAGTTGACATATGCAGTACACATTGCTACTGCAGCATTGAAATGTCTTATAGTTTAAGTTTTCATCCATGTCATGTAGTATGTTATGTGTAGTTAGATGTAGTCATCCTATTTTCGTGTTTGTCTTTGCCTGATTGCTTTTGCAACCAATATTGCCCGTGCTGCCTCTAACCTTTACACAAATCTCTGTTCCCCAGGCATTCTCTTCCTGCTTTTACCTGTCACGGCTTGCTTTTAATAATTGGCAAAACCTGCATGATACCTCACTGGGAAAGGCTACTCGCTTCATGCTGTGGGAGACGCCCCTCATAGTTTGTTGTCCTGTAATTCTGCAAATGTTACAATGCTGCACTTTTTTGTGTATGTCTCTGTAAATGGGTGTTCTCAACTTCCTGATGAGTCAATGATGCTCTTTAAGACGCTTTTTGCACCAAGCTGTCACTCCTGCCAAACTAAGTAAGCTTCAAAGATGGAGTGGATATTTCTGTGCATAAAAAATAATTGTTTTGTAAAATGAAAGTCTTAACCTTCAAAGTTCACTCTCCTGTAGTTTGGAATTAAATCTTCATGTCCACTGAACATGTGCCATTCTAGCCTATGGCACCAGATGCTCATTCTGTTTCAGTATGCTCCATTTTTACTTTTCCCAATTCAACTTGCCTCCCATTTTTATTTCATAATGAGTTTGAATGAACGGGCAACACTGACATTTAGTATGAGGTTACATAAAAAGGATTTGGCTAGGGAAATGGAACAGTGGCCAACAATTCGATTGCTCTGCCCTTGGAGATGGAGGAACACCAGTGCAGGAGTGCAAGTTAACTGGAACTCATACAGGGATCTGTGCAGCTGGACAAAACAGGCTCTCATCTTTGACTCATTTTTATAAGGGAAGTCCCCTTACACATTCAGAGGCCCTACTGTCCTCAGGATATTACCTGCTGTCATGCATTCTATGGACACATGTGAATTCATATGTGTATATACATGGGCTTTTCTGGAAACTTGCTATGTCTTTATTTGCTCATTATTCTGTATTCGTGCATTTGAGTATTCTTACCCAAATGCACTAAGTTCCACTTGCCTGCGTCATGTCCTGTTTCTGTAGACCATGTCTCCAGCTCGTTGAGCTCGCTTTCAATACTAATCTGTGCCAGTTCTCTGACAGATATTATATCTTCTCCAGTCCCTGAAAACTTTCTCTTTGATGGTTGAGAAGTAACTGCTGAAGTGGGAGTTCAGTGGTAACCATCTGTACCACAGAATGTTATTAAAGCTTTATAAATGAGTCATTGAAAGGTTGGAAGTTCGGTTGACCTCTCTTCAAAATCCTTCTCATTCTCTGTAATCCTATGCTTTATATAGAAAATTTGGCATCATTAACCAGCCATAAAATTTTCAATTAAGAAAACTTACTGTTCCCCCATTCTTTTTTTGAGATACTTTTGTTTATTGGATGGGGATATTTTCTTTGCGTGTCAATGAAAAGCCAAAGAATTGCATAAAACTTTGTTCCAGTTTTTTGGAATCTTAATAACCAAGACCTGATCTGCGAGTTCAAAGTCTGCAGAGGGATTTATATTGATAAAGGAAATTCATCGGAGACCCTTATTTCTCTCATGATCATGTGCAATTTGGATGGAAGGAAGACATTTAATTAAATTAGCAACTCATCTCAAGCAAGGGTCTTTACTGTTTTTATTTTGCTTCTAGATCATATCAAGAAAATTAATTAATAAGATAGCAGTGAGGCTACCTAGGCAGTGACTATACCATACCTCTTGGTTAAGCAATTCATGTATCTTAATAAAGGTGTACCTTAATTTACCACTGTAAATTTATCTTGGTCTACAGATTTAGAGACACTGACCTTTACAGGAAATGTGCTTTGGAAGCTGAGTTCTGCTGGCACAATATTGCAGAAAAATGTCAGTTTTCTATCTCAGTAGGGAAAATATGTATGCATCTTTGTGTCTGTCTTTTAGAGGCATTAGGCTGCTTGCTTTTTTTTTTTTTTTTTCTCTCCCCCCTCTCTCCAGTCGTGTAGTTCTGTCCCTGGCACTCCCTGGTGGGTAAGGACTTGCTTGTATCAGGCGGCTTTCAGACATGGGTGAAACATGTTGACTTGCCTGGTCATTCTAAGCTGCAACTGTTGTCCCTCTTTTATCACAATCCTGTACAACTATCTGTCTTGCACGGGAACAGCTATCAGTGGATTGACAACTTTGCCCATAATGCTCACGCAAGGATATGTGTCAAGGCTGTGCCACTTTTCTTTTTCTTCTGTCTACTGCCTTGATGTCCAAGAGTTTTCTGTCTTAGACCCAGTTCTTTGGGTTGTTTATTTGCCATATGAAATTATCTTTCAGAACGCTTAAGGATCAGCAGCTAACACAAGCAGGATAGATGGCATCAATGATCAGTCCTGTCCTGTCCTTTCTGATGATATTGATTTTTATCTCCTTCACAAGTCATTTTTACCAATATTGATGTCTTTAATTTCTCTTATCAATTGGGTTTTGATAGTGTCAGACACAAAAAAAATTATAGAGGATGCTTTTCAAGGCAAATGGCAGAGTAAAATTTGATAGGATGATGCAACATCAGAAATATTGTGTCCTCAACTGCTTGTCACATTGGAGCGTTGTTTTGTTGAACGAGGTTCCAGGATTATATTCTTGGAAGAAATCTGCTGGCAAGGGGAGCACCCTAGTAAAGTAATGTTCAGTAATACCTTATGAAAAAAAGACTAGGGGGGTTTCATTTTTTTTAGTGCGGAGTTGTGAGTTAAAATGAGTATCTTGAAAGAAATAAATTTAAGTAAATACCTTTTTGACAGCAGAATGGGTAGTGGTTATGGATCTGTGTTGCATTTGAAAGGGATTTGCAGAGTGGGTGCAGTTCTATGTTACTGTTACCGAGATGCAACTAGCAGCCTGATGGGGATGAAACTGCATTTCTTCTTTCTCTGTTTTGCAGAGAGGAGTCAGGACAGCACTGCCGCAGTGCTCTCTGACTCCAGTTCCACACAGGATATGTTTAATGAGCCTGCCAGTTCTCAAGACAGCCTGAGGAAGTCGTACACGGAGAAGAGGATTTCTGCTCCCTGTGCTGATGCACTGATACCCCACAAAGAGACCTTGGGATCCACAGAGGAAAAGAGTATGACCAGTTTAATAGATAGGATTGCCTAGTATATTTTAATTGTAATTTTTTTTCCAGCATACATAAGTGTTAATTATACATTATTGCTGCATGTATGTGTGTAGCTTGAAATTAGAGCTGTTTATTATTCATACAGCCATCATTCCAAGTTGCTTTATTTTAAATCCTTCTGTACTGAAGAATTACCTGTTAAGTTGCTGTCTTTGTTGACCATTTGGCTTTCTTTCCTTCTTTCCTTTGATATTTATGTCCTTTTTGTTCTGGCCCAGTAACAGATTGATATTCATTACTTAAAAGAGCATAAGTAGCAGAATTAGATATTTTATTCCACTGAATACTTTATCTTCATAGAGAAGTGGAATTGCCGTCTGCCACAGTTTCTCATAAAAAATATATTAGTGTTCCATATTCCTCCGGAAAAAAATGTTTCCCAAAAGAAAAAAGAAAAATGAGACCTTCCAGTATCCATTCGCTGGAATTTCCCTCGCTCTGTACAGCTGGATGCAAGAGCCGGGCAACTGGGCTTGACTGGAGAAAGAGCTATGGAAAGCAAAACTGTTGTATTCATTTTGCCCGTGCTTCTGGCCTGCGTGCCCTTTGAAATGTGGGCTCGGAAGTCTGTTTGGCAGCAAAGATGCATTTTAGTCTCTTCTGCCTTCACAGATCTGTGAAGTGTGGTGTGTGAATAGCCTTGATTCATTTCACTGATCTCATTGGGAAAAAGACCCTGCTAATTATTTTTTACTGATGTTGCATATATAAAAAAAACTTTTGTAGTTTATTTTTAATAATATTTTACTTCGGTTTTGACTGAGTTAAGGCAATCTGTGGTGATATGTCTGTGCATGTGTAGTAAGGTAGGTTTCAGTCTCTAAATTTATAAAATTTTGCTTAAATTTCTATTAATTCCAGTAACCTTTTGGAAGTTGAATTCAGTTCTTCAGATTTGCATTAAGTTGTGCTGTTGCCACCAGCTTTATATCTGGAAAATTGCTGAATGCAGTTTTACATTAGTGATTTATATTAGAACAAACGTTGTATCTGGAAAATACCTTCCTGACTTAGTTACAAACATTATTGAATATCAGAGTTAAGTATTAAAAACTTAAATGATACCTATAATTTTTAGGTGTGCTGTATGTGTATCAAATGGGAAATAGCTGAACATGCAGTCATTACCTGGGCTATATGAGCTGCTAAACAAATTCCACTTGTTTGAATTGTCTAAGACATAATTAAATGACAACAAAATCCAAAAGTAAAGCAATCCTTTTGTATACCAAAGGCTTATAGAGTTACCATATATAAGGTATTTGACAAAAAATGCATTTAGGAAATTCTTGAAGGTTAATGCCATAACACTATCTGTAAAGTGATGGTGAGCAAATATTTTTTCAAGCATTTTTGAATATTTTCTGGCCTGGAAAACATTATTGTCTTAAAGTTCAGATTTATCAGGGAAAAGGCTAAAGAGCAAAGTAGTCCTTGTTTAGTGGCCTGTAGCCCATTTGGAGATAGGGTCTAATGCAAGAGGTTCATTATCCGAGCAAAGACAGTAAAAGTCTGTGATGAGTTTTTCTTCTGCTCCTGTTCTCTTCCAACATCGTGCACTGGATAAGCCGACTCGGGGAAAAGTCCCGGGGAAAGACGGCAGAGAGCTCAGTGCGTGGCTCTGTTAATGAGCTGAAGTTGAGTTCTTTATTAAAAAGTTGTAATGAAGCAGCACAGCAGTAGGATAATTTTGTGTATATGGTCATACAGTCTGCTGTTAATGTTCTAGTTGCAGGAAAGTCAGAAGAGCTGCTGGAGACCTCAGAATCTCATCATTCCGCTGAGCCCACTGGCCAGAAAGTTGTGCTGGATGCTCAGGCTGCTTCTAGCAACCCCACCAAAGCTGCGATCCCCCCACCCTCCCAGGGGGACTGCAAAAAGAAACCTGAAGCTTGTGGAGACGGCTCCGAATTTCCTCAGTGCCTTCCCACAGACCTCGAGGAGCAGCGGAAGCTGCTCACGGAGCAGTGCATCGCCTCCTTCTGCCTCTGCCTCAGCCGCTTTCCCCAGCACTACAAGAGCCTCTACAGACTGGCTTATCTCTACACATACAGCAAAACACACAAGGTAAGACACCCGCTGATGCAACAGCTGGTTGGGTTATTGCCTGAGTAAGTAAATCTTCTTGCCATTTGTGTTGGTTCAGGAGTCGCAGGATTAAAATGCAGCACATAGTTTGTTTACTCCAGTTCGGGTTGAAGCTCTGCTTTGGGAAGTCTGCCCATCCTGCATTGTTTATGATTCATGTGCAAGACTAGATGAGTAGGATTTTTTTTTTTAATTGAACTAAGTTTATTTTTGTCATTCAGCAAAGAACTAGCTTTGAGATATATCACATAAATGTTTATGTTCTTGTAAAAAGGGCATTAAAAAAAAGTGGACTGAAAAATGAAGGCAGAAATTCATCTGTATTCACATAAAAATACATCATGTGACACAAATATGCTTTCTGGGTAATTTTCTGTAGAATTAAAGTTTCGTTAGTGTCAGATCAAAGAAATAATTGCCTTAACTCATATAAGGTGTTAGTAGGTTCTTTAACGTCTAAGATTTGAGGTTTTGTGAGTCTGTGGCAAATAAAAGCACTAGATTTCATACTGCATTCATGACATCTCATGTTACTATGTAGATTAGGGCAGTGCATCTTAATCATAAGGAAATAAAGCAGCTTCTCCAAAATGATACTTTTTAGTCAATGAGCAGTGTTTTCATAGGACTCTGAATGGATTCCAGGTTGTTTTGAAAGGACTATTACAGTGCAGTCCAGAAAAAGAAGCTAAAATAAAGCTATCTTTGAAATATAATTATTATACATCTACTATCATATATTTGGGGAAGGCCCAAGATTTTAACACCTACAAGCATTCTGTTCATCTCTTAGGACAAGTGCTTTCCCCAATACTGTGCAGAGGGTTAGTACAGCCACCTGACGACTGTTTAGATATAAAATCCTAACCATTTTTGAACAGTCGTTAAACTAAGAAATGGGACTTGACATAAATACGGCTTGAAATACTCAGAAGTGGGATACTACCTTTTTTTTCTTCTGCTCCTTTACTTTGTATTTTTGTCTTGAATATGAAAATTATTTGCTGTTTAGAAATCACAGAATGAAAGTCAGAAATCCTGCTGTGCACAGACCTGTGATACTGGTTTAAACAAGGCATAACAGTGTCTTGGTCACTGTAATAAACGGTAGCTGGATATCACTGCAGGAGTCTGGTAAAACCTACTGCACGTGGATGCTATAGAATTGCTCTGCAGGAAGTATGTTTTTTTTGTATTTCTGCTGTGTTAATCCTTTGTCTTTCTGAAATATGAGCTAGTAAAATATATACAAATTCTAAATCCAAATTTTATCGGGTCCTTGATTAATAATAATAATCAAGTCTTGAACCAACAGATTTCGTACTTGAAAATGTTGTGTCACCTTGCATCCTGCAGTGCATTTCTTCCTGAATTCTCTTCCCAGGCGATATCAAAGCTTTTATGAATTGAATTTCCCCCCTGTATTCCAGGACTGGAAATGAGGGGAATGAAAGCAAATCAAACCACTTAGTACCTATGACAGAAAACATATCAACAGCACAGCTTCAAACTGAGCAGCAACATGTATCAGTAATCAAGCGGAGGGTGTTGAATATTTCATTTGGCTGTACAGTGATTATCCAAGAAAATATGACCATTTTTTTTAAAAAAGCTTGTTTTGAAACATTTTTTATGCTGTTTGTATGTGACAGTTGTTAATTTCTTCATGGAGCTAATCATTAAGAGGAGCTGTGGATTCTTGCAATCTGTCATTACTGTTGCTGACAAATGATTGTGTATCAACATTCCAAAAGAAAAGCTGCTGTTTTCAATTAATTGGTTCAAATAGCATGTCCTTGCCTGAGGAACTACTTGCAAAATATTTTCTTCAGTTTATTTTCTCTTGATGATGTCTTTCCTTTGCTCTTCATCTCTCTGTCTACATAGAAACATAAACTTAGTGATTTGTGATGTTTTTCAGCATGAAACACAGTGTTGTCTAAATCTCTCTCCCCTTGGAACTCAATAAACTTGAATCTTGCCTGTTTGAGGCCAGTAGTTATCAGATTAAACTAGGACTGTTGGGTTTTACTGTCCTTTTAAAATTAGTTTTGCTGCATGATAAACCACCACTCAGCAGCGTTAAAAAATATATATCTTCCCACTAATATAGATATGTACACTGCAGACTGTCACAAAGTCATAATTTTCTTTCTTAAACTACTGATTCAAGTTCTTTCTTAGAGCAGTGTCAAATATCTGTGATAGCTTTGACATTGTGCTACTGTGATATATCTTTGGTGGGATTTTTATTGCTAAAAAAAATTAAAACACAAAAGGCAGCTACTGCAGCAATGACCAGAGTGAGAAGAGTACTTAGATGCTAACAACCCAGTCCATCCCACCCCACCAAAAAAAAACCCTAGATAGATCAGGTTGAGTTGCTGTTGAGGCAGACTAGATTACTGGTAAATTTTAGGAAGCTGAGATTAATTTTCAAATACGTATAGACGTGTTGGAAAATTCAGCATATATGTGCCAGTGCCAGGAATTTCTATGAAGAATTTAGACTGCTGGCCAAAATTCGTGGTTGGCCGGGAAAGCAGAAGATTGGCAGGTCTCCATAGTGCACAGAACAACAAGCTTTCCATATGCAAGCTGTTTTCTCTCCTGTTACACTATTACCGATTTTGCTGATCAGCGATTAGTAAAAATAGCAATTGGGCTGTTTTTTTATTCTTTTAAACATCCTTTTGAAAATCTTTCAACATTTTGGCTACGCATTCTGTTTTCTTCCCCTCCCATCCTCAAAATTCTGCTTACTCTTTAGAGGCTGTTTCTCTTTGTGTTATTCTGTTATCACAGCAAATTTGTACATAGCTGCATTTTTCTCCTATTGAATAAATGTGCAATAAAGCAAGGGTGAATTTTCAGAAGTTATTTCATTGCCAGTTTTGGCAATGCTTTTAGTTTCACATTCATCTTGTCTGTCTGTTTGAAGAGCATTCTTTGTCTTTTGTGATGTTAGATTTTTATTTCCAAAATGGCAAGATATTGTTCATCACTATAATTAACAAGTTCTGGGAAAATTGAATATTTGCCTTATCTTGTCATGGCTTGGTATATAGAATAGGTCTGATATTATTCAACTTGTCAGGAAATAAAAATGCTTATTTTTTTAATGAACAAAAATACTTTTCAAATCCTTGAAGATGCTTCTCGCATATATTGTTTGTATGACTTAGTTTCTCTTAATTTGGATCCTCTGTTATGTCTGTTATTAACAGAGCCCCTAATGACTTTTAACAATTATTTGCTAGCATCATGGTATAATATCAGTGATAGAAAACTGGAGTACTTGACAAACTGGTACTGCTCATTAGCTGATCTCAGGGTACTCTCTGAATCAGTGTGGCAGTTGACCTGTTTTGTTGAGTAATTAAAAAAAAGAATTTAGAAAAAAATCCAGTATAATGCTGTGCATAATAGCTCTTCTAATACTATTTCAGGTGAAATGTCCTCTTCTACGTTTACAAGATGAGGTTATGAATTTTGGTTCAGCAAGATGTTGTGAATTCAGTACCACATCATTCTGTCTGTAGCTTTTATAATATTAATCGTTCATCAACGATTAAACGTTCATCATCTCAACAGGATTGAGATAGACTGATCTATGCAGCTTAAGGCTTAAGAGAGTCCAGAGACTAGTAATCATGATGCACTTCACAAGAGAGACACCCAGGCCTGGCTCACTCTACTGGGAATGTGTCTTTTGCATCATCATTTCTAGGAAAACAATGGTGGTTGTGTTGATAATTACTTTAATGTGAAAGTCTTTCTAACTCAAACTACATGGATTATGTCAGGTATAATATAAGGTCAATACTGTGCAACTGTTCAAACTAGGCATAATGCACACAAAAATTACTAGTTACATATAGACTTAATATATAGGCACACTTACAGACAGACATAACATGTTAGCTGAATGTATCTAAGTATTTTGATTAGCAACAGTTTGGTTGTAATGGTTCACCTAAAATGAACCTTCAAGCTCAGTAGTTTATTCTACTTTTGCTTGATGTTGTTGCACTAGTTCTTAATGAGACCAAACCTATATAACAGGCTATAAAAGAAAATAAGGGGAAGGAGTAAGATGTATGAGGATGGTTTATAGACCCCTCAGCAACACTTCCCAGTTCCTGGGTTAGGTAAACGTGGCTTTTGACACCATGGAGTTAGGGATATCCGTCTCTGAGGTGATTCAGATTTCCACTTATCTGGCCATGAGAGATTTTCCTTTTACATTCTGACAATGCAGGTAAACTTTTCTACAAGTTGCTGTCACTCATCCTGCCTTTGACTCTTGGGGTGATAAGGATGTGGGAGGCAATTGCTGAACTGGAAAGAGTGCTCTATAATTGCCCTGAGTCAGCCAGCTAAATCCAGCACTTCAGACTGGCAAGCAGTGTGCCAAGAAGAATAAATCCCTTTTGCTATGTCCTGGCTCCCTTCACCCACTCCTAATAACTCCATCGGCTAAATAACTGAGTAGAGCAGACTGTGAAATGTAATGAGCTGAGACCTGCTCAGGCGTATTTACAGGGAATAACTGATCATGCTGATTTAAGAAAGGCAGTGGAAAATCTGTAACTACATCTTTTATTCCCATTAGTTTTGATTGTGTGAAGTTACCGTGTAATTGCCCCATTTGTCTGAAGGATCTTTTCTGCTCCTAGCTAGGTTACGGTCATCATCTTCAATAAGAACCAATGAATTATATGTACCAAATACATGCATATGGACAGTCAGGGTAATGTACATAGCACATCAGCAGAGCATGACACTACACTTAACGATATCTTAGCATTTTCAGTATAAAACTTAGATTCGTAGATAATAACCATATCTTAACCAAAAAAAAGGAAATAACGTAGACTGGGATTTATGTATAAAGTCAGTGGCGGTGGTATCTCAAAGTTTTCCATTTTGTTTCTTTAAGATAGTTTTAGCTGTAAGATTAATATGGCCACATATGAACATTACAGCTCTTTAAGCCATGGAGCACAAACATCAAGCAGTGTTTTTGTTTTTGTTGCAGTTCTGTTTTCAGGGTTAGCAGAATCTCCTTATGCTTCCAATCACTTCTGATTAATAAAAATTTCTGGTTTGCAGATGTGATCTCCAGCTAATGCAAATTGGAATTCAACACTGTCATTTGCCTCTCTTGAACAAAACATCTTCCCATTTCTTTTACCTTTTCTGTATTAAAGCTATCCTCTTTGAAAAAAAAAAAAAAAAAAAGCCCATCTAATGCTCAGCTAAGAAGTCCTGAAGCCACTGCAGTAAAGCACAACGTCGGTCAGTGAGACCTTAGCATTAAGAACTGGCCCATCTGCTAGTGCTCCTGAGCAGTGTGTTTTACCCGGAGCCAACGGCTGTCCCTAGGTTCCACCCTGCACGAGAGATGCTCATGTCACACGCTGAGCGCCTCGAGGGTAACATCTTCTGCAGTTTAAGCTGAAAGGTTGCTTCATCTGTTGGGCCTGCCAGCTGCCTGGGAAGTGTCTGTTGAGCTGCAGTGTGGTGGTGTTGGCGGTGGGAGGAGAGCTGGGCACCCTGGAGGGGCCGCTGTGGGCAGGGGCGAGAGGGCAAGTCCAAGAACCTCTAGGACGCCCTGACAATTCCTTCCAAAGAGAGGAAGAATTAGATGCATTTACAGTTCAGATTTCTCTAGGTTCCTGGAGAAGGATGGTGGATCTCAAGGGAATGGCGGAAAGTCCAAGTCAGCTTAAAGAAAGTTCCACAGAGGGATATCATGAAATCCAAACACCATCTGAACCAAAGCTTTAACTATCACACAGCAGCTCCTGGGAAAATGAAAAAGGAGGTTTTCAGTTAACAAATACAAGCCAGGGAATGTGCAGTGCTTGTAGCTATGGTGCAGATGCAGAATGGAGTGACTCACATGCCTTGCTCTTCCCCTCAGAACCTGCAGTGGGCCCGCGATGTGCTCCTGGGCAGCGGCAGCCCCTGGCAGCAGCTGAAGCACATGCCAGCACAGGGCCTCTTCTGCGAGAGGAACAAGACCAATTTCTTCAACGTAAGTTTACATCGTTGATAACCGCGGCGGCACTTTCTCAGCTGGGGCTGCCTCCCCTTCACATCTCCTTCACACTAAGGGGTGCAATGTGTGATTCAGCACGGGGCACTGAGCGAGTCGTGTGAAGGGTTGTGTTGGGAGGAGGTTGCTGAGGTTCTCCACGTTGAATGAGAATTTGGGGAGAGTTTATTCCGAAGGGGCTTAAAAAATGTAGAGGAAAGCATCAGTGATTCCCAGGAGTACAATGTTTACCATATATTTGCTAATGGTACGTGTGGTGGTTGAGACCTCTATAAAAATTCTGAGTCTGTTTCTCTTAATTATTCTCTGCTGTGTTTGCTTGGTCTCAGTGAGACTTGTGCTGCTTGGAACAAAACTAGCTCCAAGAAATACCAGGTGTTGGAAGGAACTTTCCTGTGTTTAGCTCTGGTAGTGGCTCTGCAGCAAGAGGCTCCCAGCACAGGGGGTGACAGCTCAGCTGTGATCATTGTCCCTGCGCTGCGGGCTCTGTGCCACCAGGAGCATCTCTGCCTTGCTCAGGGTGGCTGCCCATCGTGTGCTTTTCAGAGCCCTTTCATCTAGCAAACTCCCTGCTGTGGTGGAGACTTAAGATCTCAGTGTTGTCTTTAGTATCTCCTGTTTTACTGGGTTATGTTTTTATAGTTTTTATGGCTTCTGCTTGTTTGTGATAGGATTTGCTGGATATTTTGTGGCTTGCAGTGCGTGGAAAGGGCCTGGAGATGCTCTGCCTTGTATCGCTGAGCTACGTGTCTGTGATTGCCTGTGACTGCAATGACAGAATTTAAGTCTCTGTTCATCTATCCAGTGTTATGTTCCTAGCTCTGTTTTAATATTTTTAATTCCTGTGGCATTTATTTCCATTTTGCACCTGTTAACATCCATCATCATTGCTCTGTGTGGTGTTAATTAGCCCTTCTCTGCAAACTTCTATTAAATGTGCTCTTCTGACTGTAACGCTCAGCGAGGTTGAAGAGCTAAGAAATACTGACAGTGATTCCAAACTGTATTCTGGATCAGTTTGCAAAAAAAAATCCTTCTATTTCATTCTATCTTCTTTTCAAAAAGCTTGGATTAATAAATACTGTCAGCCTGACAAGGTTTAGACCCAGCAGTTGTGATCTGGCTGATGACAGCATGACTTTGTACCTGTTTTTCCCTGCAATATCTGCAAGAGCCCCACAGAATCAGTCATTAACTCCTCAGGCTGGTGAGTGTCTTGGCTCTGATCCAACTAATACAAGTATTCACAAAGAAGTTAATGAAGTTATTAAGTATTCTTAAAGTTAAGTGTTAGCTTTGCTTGATGAAGGGTGACTTGTTCATTACTGCAGGGTAAAGTGTCAAGAGTATTCTAGATTTTCACACGTGAGGGAAGCAAGCGCGGGAGAATGAAGCACTGTGTGTAAAGGAGTGTTTCTACTTGAAAATGTGAATTACCACATTAGCAGAGACCAGTGGTTGACGTATTTCATATCTAATTTTGGTGTGTCAAGGTTAGAGAATTTAAAGATAGATCTCCATACTTGGATGTTTCCAGTATTTTAAAAAAGTGTTGTTCCTGACTCCAGATAGCAATCTCTTTATACACTGACAGATGAAAATGTTAGCATATATACTAGACACCTGTGCAATAATTGCTTTTTTAAAATTTTTATAAGTATTTCTCTTAATTTTATATTAATTTTCTTTAATAAGAAATTAAACGTTTTGAAGTAAAAGATAATCTTGAACAGAAGGTACACACCAGATCAGGGCTGGACTGTGAGAAAATGGTGAAAATGATGCTCTTGGCTTGGCCTTAGTCTGCTGGTAGATGAAGACAGTGCTAGTCAGGAGTCCTTCGTGCAGCAAGCTGCCTCCAGCCTGGAGGCACTGCAGCCTGGGGACGCTCGCTCTCAGGAGCGTCTCGGCTCTGGTGACAAGTGTAACTAGCACATGGAGCGCCTCGCACTGCCTAAAGGTTGTTGAGGGCTTTGTGAGTCAGCGCTAACATCTTGACTTTTCCTGCAGACGTGTCATGTAGTCTTGCTGTTGAACAGGCACAGTACGTGTCGTGAGCTTAGTATGATAGAATATTTTGGTGTCATTTTCTACCAGGTGCATTTTCAAAGCCCTCTTGAAATAATGCTCTGTGTAGAATACATGGCAGTAATCCAGTACAGATGACACAGAGCATAGCAAGAAAACCCAGATCCAAGAGAGATGTGTCTACGAATGCCCATAGGAAAAAAAAAAAAAAAAAAAAAAAAAAAGCTGTTAGTGTCATCTGACATTCCAGAGAGGTACAAACCCGAATCTGTGAACAACTTGGAAAAAAAACTGCTCACATTGCATTGATTTTGCCTGGGTTAAACCTCAAATAGTTTGTTCTCATCCAAAGCTCTTACTTAGCCAGGCAGTGGGAAAGCAAATGTGCGGCACCATCTGGGTCAGAGCTGAGAATACAGACTCGTGTGTCATCGGTTGCATACAGATGGTACTGCAGCCCACTGTCCCCGCTAGCGTCTTCACATACAGAATCAGGTGATAAAACAGAACTTTACAGAGCTCTACACAAATACACAGTTACATCTCATCTGAAAAACCAAGCGCCCAACTTTTTAAAAGATTTCCTAAGTGTCAGGATGGTTTTTAACAGAAGCACTTTGCTTCTGGGTAAACTAGAATTAAAATAATAATAATGAAAGTGTTTGTTAAACACTTAAAGTGTTTGTTTCTATGTAACACATTTGGTTTAATTTTTTGAGAACTCTTTGCATTTCATGGTACAAAATGTTAAGTAAAAAGCCTATATGGCTTTCTATAGATACTTTACTATTGAAGTCCTTTTTTTTTTTTTGAAGTAGTAGAGCTAGTGCTTTTTATGTCTTGTACAGAAGATTTGGGGTTGTTGAAATTATAGCCGACTCAATTTTACATGTGCAAACAACAGCATGTGAGAGGGAAAGCTAGTGGCTCAAAGACTAGTAGGGACTGAGCCAGCGTTCTCTTCCCAGACATTTTGTAAATCATGCATCCTCCTAGTAGAATTATTTATGAAATGTTTATGAGCGCGCTGTATGAAAAGAAATAAACTAGGGTAAAGCTGTCTCCTCTTAAAGTTTACTGCAGGACTGCAGGTCTGAATCAGTGCGTCCCATTCTGTTGTCTAATTTTTTAGCTGTCACTCAGCTATGGCTAAAATTTTTTTGAAATTATCTGTTACTGGCTTCAGGATGAGAGGAAAAAAGGCTTAACCCAGATACCTTCTTGTCTGACGTGCTAGGAGAATGTCAGGATGAACAGAACTTCTCTTTTGCATTTCAAGAAAAAGATGTTCTCTGGGTTGCTGAACCTACTGGCTTCTCAAACAGAAGAAAACAGCCCTGATGGTGCAGCTAGGACCAGAGGTATTTGCATGACTGCTGCCCTGCAGCAGTTGCTGTATGGGTGATCGTTGTACGGCTGATTGTTGCAGTTAGACTTGCAGGAGTTTCAGCTGTGTTTCTGTCAAAAGTCCCCAAGTCCCTTTGTTGGGACAGTTGCACATTTCTTCATAACCTGCCTGTACAAGGAGTCTCCAGCATTCTTCCTTTTCTGGGTGTTGTGTGCACATGTGTGTGTGTAAATAGACTTTTATTTTCTTGAGATCTCCAGAATGGTTTCTATAGTAACTAAATTGGAAATCAATTTACCAGGAAAAAATATATTGCTTTATATAGTAGGGTGCTTTTTTGGTTCAGATATCCTGCGACTATTAATAAAACAAAGTTAAACTCTGTGCACAGATGATGGTATTCATGAGTCTGTGGGTGGGTGATGATTGTGGAAAAAGTATTTTGATGGCTGAGCTCAGTGTATCAGTAACTTCTCCATATGGTTTATTATACAGTATTTGTATATTCCTGGCACATTCTCAGGGGAGGAGGTAATAATAATCTGTGGTAATACAGATCTTGATGTCCATCTTTGGTAATTGTTCCCTGCATATTTTCATGTCTGCTGTGCATACACACAATATACTGGCATTCAGACATTCATGTGCAAGACTGCAAACCGTTAAGGATAATTGATCTCTGCCACGGAGTGGGAATAGCTCTGGGTTACTCTCCTCCTACTCATAAATGGTGTCTGTCTTCTCAACTGGCAAGTGCACTTCCAGCTCCTGGACATCTGCGCCGGGGAACGTTTGTTTTCTGGGAGAAATAGCACCATTTGAATCGGATTGCAGAGAAAGGGAAAGAACTTGAAGATACTTTTATCTATCCATGTGTGCTGAGATTCTGTCTCAGGCTACTGAGACTCAGGGTTTAGCCATGTACGGGGGCGTCAAGAGAATTAGTGGTTATTTGAGCGTGTTCGTGATCGGTTGCAGTTTTCTGAACAAATACTGATCTTCTTAGCATTTCAAATAATCAATGTGAAAATGAGCATAAGAGGATGCCAAGCCAAGATAAAAACAGAAGGATAAAATCATTCGTGACATCCCAGTAATCACGAGGGTGTGAAGTTATTTGAGTTTGCACTTGTTTTTAAGTTTCTATTTAAAACAAAATAGTAACAATAGTGTAATGGTTGAATGTATTTATGCATCCTAATAGGGTAGGAAGATAGAAACATCTGTTTAGGGGATGTTTAAGTTCTCCCTACTTTAAAAAATAGAACTGTCTTCAAACTCTTCAGTAGATGGTTTATTATTTATAACATAGCCATAAAATACTTGTGTTCTTCACTGCATATAGGATATCAGCTCTGAAAAAGATAGTTTTCTACTTAGTGCCATTCAGTGACTGCAGCTTCTTACCGCTCGCTTTTACTGACTATGGAGCATTCAGAGGTTAAGTAAGAAACATCTCCCTGATGTGTCTTTTCCTCACCTGCCAGGAAGAGGCAGCTGCTCAATGCAATGGTCTGACAACTCGGAGTAGCGCGGGGCCAGCCCTGTCCTGGGGAGCGGGTAGGAGGCCCTGTGCTGCCGCGGCCCCGCTGGGAGGGCTGTGCAGGTCGTCCACCACCTCTGCTATCGAGAGAGAACCCGGGACCTTGCTATACCCTGTTGGCGATATGTTGCCTTCGCAGGCTACCTGCCTAGCTTGCTTTCTCTGTGATCTTAGTAAGTATTTCATTGCTTTTCCTCCACTCCTGCCTAATATCGTTATGAAACGTTTGTTCAGCTGTATGAGGAAACCAGTTCTGTTTTGGGTAAAGAGATAAGCGCACAGAAAGCTTCTAAAGAATGATCTGAAAACTCTCTGGGAGTCCCTTCTAAACCAAACTCTTCTATAATTCTATGACATGATTTGTAAATAAAATCAGCTGTATGAATTGCAGTTAATTTTGTGATTATAGTCTAGGCTAAAGGACATGTATGTTTCCTTGATCACTGTCTCTTCATCTTTTGCAACACGCTGTCAAATTAAAGGTTTGGGAGAATGGAACCACATCAGCTCTTCCCATTCTTTGTTCCTTGTCTTTTGTCCTTTCTGGTCTTTTTTACTTTGCTCCATTTTTCTTTGACTTCCCCTGCTCTGTGCAGCAATTGCATATTGCTCAGGTGCGGAGTTCCCAGCACCAGCAGAGCGCAGGGGAGCTCATACTAATACGTGTCACCCGCCTGCAGACCGAGGACAGGGTATGTTACCTTGGTTAAGCAGAATTTGTATTCAGGAGGTTATTGTTGTGTCAAATCTACTAACATTTTTTTTAATTAAAGCTTAGATCTGGGGTAATTTGGTTCCTTAAAATGCCTAATGAGGGGACAGCCTAGCCCTTCTTGGAAAACATGAATGAAGAATATTTTTTTCCATAAGGAAATGTTTGGAAGAGAATTACTGTGGTTTTCTCTGCTTGTATATTAAATTAATTTATATTAATATTCATATTTAAAGCAGGCAGATATTTTCTGTAGAAAAAGCTAGCTTTTGGAGAACCTTTATATTTTAGTTAAGTCTATTAATATGATTGTTTTTTCTTGTCTAGCATGGCAGATTTGTTCCGTTTTGGGAGAGGGAAGGAAGTGGGAAAGAAGAAATAAACTGTGATTCTACTTGCTCCTATAACGACAGTCTCAAATTTTCTTTTCTGACTCTGTCCTTGGCAGTTATTCTTTGGCCAGGGGCAAACCATTTTCCTTCTTTAACCCATTTCTTTCTTTCATAAATTTAATGTAATTCTACTCTTCCATCCCGTGCCCAGGTTTTTTAAAATTTTAACTGAAAGAATGTGCTCGGTGCATGTGGATTGGTTCCGTCTCACGCAAATCTTGATGCCAACTCTCACAAAAGGGAGAAGCAAGGAGTTAACTGTGCAAATGAAACTTTCATAGTGATTGGCCTAAGACCAGAAACTCAATAAGCAATAAAGTCTTAAAGTTGGCTATAAAAAGCTAGATAACTTTTTCAACCTCTGCCCAGCATGTTATTTACAGTGCTTCGCTTCATTCTCTTGGAAAAACAGAACTCATCAGTGAAAAATGTCCGTCGTTCACAGAGTTTTCTGTCTCAATATATACACGCTGTTCTCTCTGGCTAACTTTGCAAGCTTCCAAGACCCAGCTAGTAAAGATGCCAATAAATCTAAATCCCTGGAGATATAAGCATGGGGTTTAAAACTGTGGCTTGTGCCAGTGGATATTAAACAGCGATTTTTTCCTGTTCTTTTTCCCTAAGAAAAGTTTCTTGTTTTGTTGAGTAGATGAATTTCTAGACAAAGGTAAGGGAACAAATAATATTGAAATAATTGGAAGATCTATTCTTATAGAAGAGAGGCTGTCATAAAGGTCCTAGTGTAGCGTATTACAGGACAAAAAGCAGTTATTCCTAAAGCTGGATCTTAGAAGTGGAGCAGCAGCTGTTTTATTCACTCTAAACAGCATTTGAAAGGTGCTGGTTTGCTGGAATACTATGGGGAGAGTGTCCTTTTACAAATGTGCAATGAATAAATCCACAGTTTGATGTTGCCACCTGCTAACTGGCAGGTGTGGATCAGAGAGGCACCTTGAGGCACTTCATGGGGTTAGTTTAAACTTGGGTTAGGTTCTTTCCTTTAAAAAAAAATAAATTTGATTAAAAAAAAAACTAATGTTACATCAAAATTAGTAGGAGAGCAGAGTTTTAAAGATAGTTTTAGTTTTTATGGTTTTATGTTGTATATCTACTATCTAGTTATCAGCTTAGTTCTTACAGCTTCCTTCTATGAGTTATTAATCCTAGCTCTCTCATAGAAATAAATGGTAACAACTATGTTACATCAGTGTAGACTGGCGCAGGATCAAAACAAAGCAAACAAAATAGGTGCATTTAGGTTTCTAGAAGCAAACCTAAGTAAGACCTTAAATTTTTAATTAGCTGGCGTCAGCATTTTCCTTTTTACTACAAACTCTGCTAGCCTTTGACTGAAAGCTTTGTCATAAGTCCTTTTAAAATGTAGCAGCAGTGTAAAGAGCACAGATGAGTGAACAGGCATGTAGTGTTTATGTGTCTGAAGTCAAACTTCATCATCCTCATATACCCTCTCCCTTTGTTCTGCAACTGAGAGCAGTACTCTGAGGAATAGAAATCTAATGGCTCTATAGTGTGAATCAAGAACTTTTTCTTCAATCGTTCTACTAGGAAGCTATATGTGATATATCTAAGATGAAGTATTTTTCTTTTCCCTAATGTATATTTTTCATGAGATGTTTCTACCAGGTCTTTAAGACATTTCTGTGACATTAATCAGTGCAGTTCCCTCTGTTTCTATATATTTCATTTCAGGATCCTTTTGAGGCAGCCGTCAGTCTGCATCAGTTCTAGCTCCGTGTGGCACTCGTCTGCTCCACATTCCTGATATGACAGTGAGGTTTTTTTCATTCTTATACCTTGTCTCTGTAAAAAGACTAACCTTACTCTGACGGCTAAAGGAGCCACATGGCAGTAAGTGAATACAAAATCTTCTACCATTAGATGCACAGATGGTACCACTTTTCTGAAACCCTGGTTTCATTCTGCAGCTGAGGTGGTTTCAATTTACCTGGCATTACCATCATTTATTATAACTTTCCTTGTTATGAAAAGAAGAAAATTAATAGTGAAAGTAATTTTATTTATTAAAGCAGCATATGTCATGAGAAATATTTCTGGAATTACAGTTCTCAGCAGAAGAATCCAACCATTTTTCACGGTTATAGATTGCCTCAGTGTGAAAATGAAAATAGGCAAATGTGGGATGAGAGCAGAGTGATATGAGTCCATGTATACATCTGTGCAAGTGGAAAGCATTTAGAGATAAAAAAAAAAATTAATTTAATGGATACAGCAATCTATAATTGACCAAATTAAAAAGGATAAGATGGGAGTGAAGAGATAAGATAGCGGGTGATGATAGGTAGGGAGATACGTTGTTACACTGCACCTAGTGTGTGATGAACTGTTTGCTGGCTGACTACGGTATCACT
The DNA here is from genome assembly GCA_034781795.1 of Crypturellus tataupa. Taxonomy (NCBI): domain Eukaryota; kingdom Metazoa; phylum Chordata; class Aves; order Tinamiformes; family Tinamidae; genus Crypturellus; species Crypturellus tataupa. The sequence continues at coordinate 2,667,815 of JAWLRI010000709.1, read as the reverse complement.
CACTGTGTTGAGTTCACATGAAGATCCTGAAGCGGGAGTTTGACTAATAGTGCGCTGTATTTGGCAAAAGTCCTAAAGCTGGAGGAGTAAAAAGGCTGAATGTTGTGCAGCGTGTGTTATTGTGCCAGACTTGGTGGCTCCCAAGGAGGAGGAAGGATTTCCTGGAATAGCCTGAACACCTTTGGGAGCTTCCGTGCTAGCAGCCAGGATGTGGAGCGACGGGGGTGCCCGCCTTGCACCTTGCTAAGCCTCAGGGAAACGGGGAGCGAGTGGCTGATGGGGATGAAGTGCAGGGCAGTGGGTATCTGGGCTTGCCCCTCTGGACACGGAAAGCAACGCAGTGCCAGGAGCGCAGCAAGGAAGTTCCCAGAGCTTGGGTGAAAAGTGGCTGATTTCCAGCAGCCTTGTGACCTTTGCTCACCGCCGCTGCCCGCGCTGCCTCGCCGGCAGCGCGATTGCTCACCGCCTCGCAATAAAACAGTGTCACAGGTTTGGCTTCTATGAAATTAATTTTTATGTAGGTTAGAAGAAGCAAGTTCAGAAAAAAAAACACAGAGCTTTGCTCGAAGCCTTCCTAGCAGGTATTCGGAAGGAATTAGGAATTTTGTCAGCTATTTGGTTTCCTGACAAAAAAATAAAAATCAGAAATGGAAAGCTCCTTCCATACTTTTTTCTTTTTTCTTTTTTTTAGTCTCTGTCTATTCAGAGCTACTCCCTGTATACTGTTTGGTAGACTGCATCCAGTAACAGTCATTAATTTAATGGCTCAGGTGTTTGATGTAATTTAATGAGCTTGGTGTAACAACCAAAATGATTCCTGTTTACAGAGAACTGGTTCGTTCCCCTTGACAGACTGCACAGAGGGTTTAAGAGCCTGTGTTGTGCTTTGTTGTTGTTTGTTTGTTTTTAATCCCTAGTATAACAGATTCATTGATCTCCACTTATGGGAGCTGTACCCATTCCTCAGTGGCCGTTGTATTTCCATCGGGAAAATGAGGGCAAAGCTGAACACCGGCTGCTGCGCTGACATCTGGCTCTGCAGCTCATCTGCTGAGGAGCGCGGCCGTCCCAAGTGCTAGGACACCTTAACAGTCTTCTGGCATCACTGCACTGCTTAATACGTACGGAGGAGATTTGGTTTTATGGTTACAGTCTGTGCATGTACCATACCTAGCAGCGGTTCAATGTTAAAAGCCTTTAATAGTCACAAATAAGATTTTAAAGAAAAAGTGCAGATTGCAGGCCTTATTTAGTAGATGGGATTTTCAACATGAATGTTGTGCAATATTTAGGGAAAAAAAATGCTTCCCCTTATTGTAAGGGAAAATACAATAGGGATGTAATAGGGATGTAAGTATTGTAAGAAAATTCATATGCTAGCTGCTTGCTCCCTGGGGGTCTTGTGGCCATTGCTGTATGCACATTTATCTTCATCTTAACCTGGCAACAGTAGCCTCCCAAACAGTAGCATAGAAGGAATCTAGAAATGTTTCACAGTTTCCTAAGTGGTTTATCTTTAGGACTTTTGAAATAATTAGTATCTGGATGAGGAATTTTGAAAAGCCCAGTTTCAGCTGAAATTCAGAGATGTCAACTACCGTGTCGTGGAAGTTTGGATTTCAGCTCGACACTGCAGATAGTGGCGTTTATTTTGGGAACATCAAACTGTTCGAAGCAGAAAAGGTTGATTTGGGAGAGGAGAAGGAGATGGGCAGACAGGACTTAACTGCCATATACATTCCGTGTCGTGAGAGTTTATGGCTTAGGATTTAGACAATAGTTCGAATGACCTTGCTGACAGAGTGTGGGAGAACTGGGAAAGATATTAGCTAATAATAAACAGCAAGTTTATTTACTTATTTATTAGTTTTTATTTATTTATTTTGTGGAAATTAGTAATCAGAGAGCATTACCCTCTTGGAGAAATCTTCCCTAGAAGTCGCAGGCAGTAAATTCTGGGCCCAGCACTGCTGTGACAGTGTAGGTAGACACACCATTCAGGTGTAGGCCTATTTTTTTGTGTTATTTTGTCACTGTCTTTTTAATATGTCACTCTTCTGCCTTCAAAATCTGACAGGTCCCTGCTTGCTTTTTGTGAATAATTGAGCTAGAATAAAATTCCCTGCATCTGTATGTGTTCTCAAATCGATAAGGTAAAACAAAGCAGAGTGTCTTTCTTCCTGAAAACTTCTGTCTGAGCTGTCTCCGCTGGCTGCCTGAAGCTGACAAAATGAAAGGCCCACCAGGAGTTGAGTCTGCATCCCAGATCTTTTAAGCATTGTGGGCTGTGAGGTTGAAGACAGCAAGATGTATACTGTAGATTTCTCTTCTAAATCTCTTTTCAGTTCCTCTTATTCCTGTTGTTACCTTTTGACATATTCTTCTCCTATTCAATTTGCATTTGCTGTTTCTTTTTCTTTTTGTCTTTTAACAACAGTCATTTAGATCTAGCGTGTGGACAAATAATTAGGTACCTGCACGTTATTCTATTGTCTTAGTTTTGTCTTTAGAAAAGACAGCAAGTGGTCTATGTGAAATTCCCCAAATAATAGCTTCATCCATAGAAATTACTGCTTTTAAGAATTTCTAATGGTTTTGTAATTTTGTCCAGTGGGATATAAAGCGTTATTGAACAGATTAACGTATCCTTCTACAATGAGAGCTGTAGTTTTCAAGTTTGAGTAGTAATTGTTCTAGAGGACTGAATGACTCTTACAGAATATTGAAGAGAGATAGGTGTTAAGACAAGTCTGCTGAAGGTCCAAGTTTGGCACTTGCTGTTCTGCTTCCCTTTGAGATTCAAAAGAAGTAACATGGCCATAGTTTTTAGCTGTTGACCTTAGTAAACAAGAAATATAAACCTGTGGATGAATAGGAAATCATCTTCAGAGAATGAAATTGGTGGGTATTCAAGGGTTGTGAACTCTCTTTTTTCGATTTGTCGTCTTGCCTCTTCTTAACCTCTTCCTCTGTTACCAGGGACCGCTGTGGGGGGTTAGCACAGGTATAGCTATTAATATTATTGTGGTTTAGGTTGCAGCAGCCTGTTCTGCTGCCGTGCACTCGCGGGCTCCTTAGAGCAGTATCAGCCTGGGTGGAAAAAAGAAACTGACCTGTAAAATACTTCTATAAAAATATAAGATTTCCTACTCTGGATTAGATTGGGTTTTTTTAGGCAGGATTTCTGATCTGGGAGCTACTGTCATCCCACTGATTGCAAGAAGATTAGAAATCTTTTTGCAAAAAGAAAAATCTCACTTAAAGGTACTGCTGAAGGAGGAATGTATCTTAGTTCCTGTGGGATTTTCAGTGCCTCAGCATCTTGAGATTACCCTTCTTTACAGACAAAAAATGCTATCCCTAAATGAAAACAGCATCCTACATCCTCAAAACAAAAGATGAAACCTACTCTTGCTAAGTGAAAATAGACTTTATGCTAGGATTTATAATATATCCTCTGAGCTGAAGAAAGTGGAACAGAATTTCAACTATATAAATATATTAACCTTAAACTCATAGGCTGTTTTGGTGTGTACAGCTAGCATCCTTATCTCCACAGTGCAGAGTGGTGGGGAATCTATATGAATGTGTATTATTATTCAATCCAGAACACTTCATCAAGAAAAGCCAATGTGCAAGAGTTAAAAATGTATAAAATTGTGTGTGTGCCATCACTTGCCCTGGCTCTGTGGCACCATGGCACCATATGCTAGAGTTCACATCCCAGGAGGTGCTTTTGGCTGGGACATTCCTTAAGCTTTCCTACAGTGCTGTTGGTTTGGAGACACAGAAGATCACAAAAAAACCCCTACAGTTGATGAAATTAGATGCTTAAACAAAGAAACACTGACTGAGAGAGAAACTTTTTTTCTGACTGGTCTGCAGTAGCTCTGCTCTCCTCATTTCCCCTCACAAAGAACTCAAAAGTGGTAATAGGACACGATCTTTGAGAATTAACGGTTGCACCTCGAATCATTGTTCCCCTTTCAGAGACGTATTTACTGAACTGAAAGTGTTCATTTTAAGTAATTATTTTAAAAGGCTAAATGTTAGGTCATCCTGTTGACTCTGGACATGTGCACAGTTCCATGTAATTGCTCAGTCTTTCCCATCCGTCCTTCCCTGCCTAAACGCACAGGGCCGCATTATATCTCTGAATTTAAGCTTGGAAAGCAGTAGATGTAAACTGTTTATACAGCCCTCATTTGCACAGTGCCTTCCAAGTAATTAAATAATTAAGGAAATATATAATCTTTCACCCCAATCAACCAGAAGGCTTCAACAGATGTCCCAAGTACTTCCCTGGATTTAAGGGAAAGAAAAAAAAAAAAGCAAAACTCAGATATTATGTAGGATTATGTCTGAAGCAAGAGTACGAGTTTGGGGGTGGCAGCTCCCTGCAACAGCCGTTCTGCGGGGGAGGCTGGAGCAGGCGCAGAACCAGCCAAGGGAGCGAGAGGAGGCTTCGGGCTTGGTCTTGGGGATGCGTAAGTAAGTGGAGATTATTTCTGACTCGAGCACTGCAGGTTTCCCCTCTTTCATGAACCCCAAGCAAATAACTTTATCCACCTCTTGTGGCACCACTAATGGATTTAATCTGTATAATAATCTCATAGATCCAGAAGGTGGAAGGACCGTGGTATATTGCTGGTTCCCACAAAAGTACTGAGCATGGCACTAACTTCACTGTGCATGTTTGTGCGTGTCTGTGTGTTAGCTAGTGGAGTGTGAATGTTCTTGCTCAGTGGCAGTGGAATTCATGAGCACGTGCATCTGCAAGGAGGGCAAAATTCAGTTGAGATGGTTCAGACAACTGAATGAAAGGAACCTTTTGGAGCTGAGCAGCACCAAGGATAATCTGGGGTGAAATCTGTCTCCTTTTAAACTTTAAAGAGACAAATTTGTTTCTTCAATATAAGTTGGTGATGGACCTTCACCAAATAGCGTTTCTATACAAATGCAATAGTGAATCAGTCATGTAGTGAATATACTAATGGGTGATATTAAAAATGAATTTTGTTTATTTGTTACAAAAAGGTCCATGAATATATTCCTATATTGTCAGATGGAAATAACAATATTTTACTCCTTTTTAAAGCAGTTTGAAATCTAGGAACCAGGTATTACTATAATTGATGTTTAGCTTTTGCCACCATTTAAAGTCGTCTGTTCTTGCTGGTTTTTATGGAACCATGATTGCTCATTGCAACACCTAAATTATATTAATTAGAAAACAAGATCCTTACATTGCTGTGCTCGTGGCTCAAAGGCATTTAGCTCTGCAGAATTTTTCTATGACATAGTTTCCAATCTATGGAACACCCTGCCTTTAGGCTGTAATTTTTAAACATTAAGTTGTATTTAATTTCAGGTACAACAGCTACTTAATTTGCATAAGTAAATGACAATATATAGGAAAAAAAAACCCAGCACACAGAGTAAATGGAGGCTCTGCTGTTAGCAGTGAATAAATGAGTAGATCAAAAATGGCAGGTCAAAAATAAGCCGATTTGCATTAATGCTTAGAAAGTAAGTGTTCATTTCAGTGCTGTATTTAAAACGTAAATCCATGTTATGCGGCCTAATGATTAAAGGTTAATGGATTTTTGAAGTGGTGGTGCCAAAACTGCGTTGTCATGAGCAGAGAATGGGCTGTTGCCTTCAGGAGCAGGATGTGAGCGGCAGCAAAGCCGTGCGGTAGGACTGAAGCGATAGCTTGGCTTCACCGTCTGACTCTGGCTGTTTAAATGGAGAGATAAGCACAGGGTATTGCTGACCGATGTGATTTTATAAAAGATAAAGTGGATAACTCAATTATTCTATTGTAAAAGATGTTCTTAAGTGTTAAATGTATAAATAAATATATAAATAGGTATGTGAAAAGAAAGAAAGGGCAAGTTATAGTTCATGGGGCTTTCAATTTGAGATGCTTAAAACTGATGAAGTGAGGAATGGGAATGGAAAGAGGGAAAAAGGGTTAAAATGACAGGGAAGGAAGACAAACTTTGCAAGTGAGTTTTGTTAGTAAACGGGGTGTTTTGAGCACTCCAGGATAATCCTAGCAATTAGGAGGAGAAAAAAGCAATTCCTGGGAAAGACAAGAAGCTGCTGGACAGCTTGTGGGCGAGGGCTGAGGAAGAGGCAAAGATAATGTTTAACTGTGGTGATGGAGATGAGCGGGAGCAGGTCCTGGAGGCGGGTGGGAAGGGAGATCAGTTTGTGACTGTGCTCAGCGCCGCGGGGCTGGCGGAAGGGGCAGGATTAGCCGGGCTGGCGGCAGCGGCCCGGCCTGCGCTGGGTCCCCTCAGGACAGCAGCAGAGCCCATGGGAGCGCAGGAGCAGGCGTGGGGGCTGCAGGGCACAGCGCCTTGCTCTGCCCCGGGCTAGGGCGGGAGCGGAGGAAAGGTCCCACGGAAGAGGCGCTGAGGGACTGTGCGGAGAGGAGGGCCCTGTCGCCCTGCAGGAACCAGAGGAGCTGAAGCCTGGGCCTGAGGAGGGAGAACCAGGCGGGTGAAGGGTGTTTTGGGGCTGTGAGGGGGCACGTTTGGCTTCCACTTGTGTTTCCAGGAGCTGTGCAGGCCCAAGCAGCCACAGGGGGCAAAGGGGTTGCAAAGGGGCCTTGGGCGCCCCTGTGCGGGGCTGGGAGCTGAGGCCGGGGCTGATGCCGCTCACGGTTCATTTGGGGCAGGTTTGGGGGCAGGTGGGGCCCACGGCCGCCCGTTCGGCGCGTCGCGCGGCGCCGCCAGCAGCTGTTTACGTGCTCGCCCCGAGTGCCGTGGCGCGGGGCCAGGCGCGGCAGCCACCGC
>JAWLRI010000709.1:2641199-2660549 GCA_034781795.1 Crypturellus tataupa | reverse complement strand
CTTCCCTCGCGGGGCCGGGGCCGTCCCGGCTCCGCTCCCCTGCGCAGCTCAGCCCGCCGGCCCGGAGCGGCGCCCCGAGAGGAGGATCCCGGCGCGATGGCGAGCGGAGCCGCCGCGAGAAGTTCGCGAGGGGCCACGCACGGGTGAGGGGCTGCGCCGCGCCGCCGTCGCGCGCCCTTCCTGCCTCTCTCCCGCCGCGGGCCATGAATTATTTACCACCTTTGTTCGCGGGGCAGCCCTGCCGCTTAAAACGGGCGGTTTTCACGTCTGCAAGGGGAAAAAAAATTAAAAGGAAGCCGGTAGGTCCGTAAAGCGCTGCGTGGCCCCGCGCGGCCCCGCGCGCTCCCTCGTGTGCTCCGCTGCTGTGACTACGCAGCCAGGCTCGCCCGGAGATTCCCCCGCTTAGCAGTGACCTAACAGGGGAGCCTGTTGTTAGGGGCTGTTTTGCATGAGCTGTAGCAGCCGCTGCCTCATTGAGCCGAAGGGAGAGCGGATAAGAGGATTCCAATTTAATTAGCAGTTTGTTAAAACCAGTCAGCTTTGTCTGGTCACATGTTTATAATTTTAGAACGTATGTCTTAATTGCAGCAGATTCTGGTGTGCGTGAAGCAAGTGCCACATGCTATTTGCGGCACTGGCTGTGGCAGCTTAATGTTTCTGGGTTTTTAGAATTTGCTGCAGCATGTGTTTATATGCACAAAGGCAGATTTTTTTGCATGTGCCGGGGGTATTTTGCATGAAGCAGATCTGGCAGAGCTGGGAATTAAAGCATATGCTGTGGAGTTTCTGTTACCCTGCAAGCTGCAGGATGTGTCTTTTGTGTTGGAGCATATTCAGGTTGACATCTTGAATACCCTCGTGTTCTAGCTGGTCTCCATAATTTGACTTTTGGGTGCTTTGCCATACTGTCAGAGTCTGCAATACTGTAGATGTTGAGGCCTCCTTCCTCACTCTCCTGCTCCAGCAGTTGCTCGTGGTGTTCTCAAACAAATAATTCCTTTCTCATAATACTCCTGGAATCAACCACCAGCAGCCTGTGCCTTCCCTTCTGCCTGCGTGTCTGAGTCACTGCTGTGCCCTGTGCCAGATGAAGCTGCTGTCACATCGCGGCTGGCTGAATAGCGGAGCTCTCCTGTGCGTACTGTGATTTGCATTCCTGCAAATAGGGTAATTTAGCTACGGCTTCTCTGGTGGTGTCGGAGATCAGCGAACTTTGGTTTGGGTGCTGGGCAGACCAGGGCCTAGGGGCTTGAATTGAAAAATTTCCCTAACTCTTTGTAGCAGGAGAAAGAATGTTCTTTTTCACCTCGTGTTGCTGAGGGAGCCCTGGAAGTTGTTGAAAGCAAAACATTAGGTGTTAACCCCCCCAGAAAGAAAGGCAAAATAATTGAAAAGTAGGATTAGTGAAATTCCCCTTTGTTACGAGGATTTTTCTATCAGATTTGGAGAAGAAAAGATACTCTGAGGTTAGCGATGGGGTGCATAACAGTAAGAGAATTTTTTGCCTTTTATAGCAGTCAGGACTGTCGTTCGGAGCCTCCACTTGCTGGGTAGAGAGGGGAACTGTTCCGAAGCTGCTCTGCAGTGCGGGGAGAAGCGGTAATGAAATAAGTGTCAAGTCCTAATAACTTCACCTGAAGATCTTATTTGGTGCAGCTGGAATGTGCAAACTTGTGTAGGCTGTTAATTGTTTGCGGGGAGTTTGTCTTCTGGTTCCTAGTCATTATTATGGGGCTGTTTGTTTCTTATGGCTTATTTAAATCAGACTTTACAGGCTTCTGGTTTGAGATTAAAAGGCTTTTCCACCGACTCCTGCAGTCATTTTACATCCGTCAAAATACTGATGGAATTTACATTTGTTTGCTTCAGCTGCCCCTTGCTTTTGTTCTTGTCACTGTTGATGAAAGGTGCAAATATTGCTTTACGTTTCCAATTTTTTGCACATATATGCAAATACCAACAGTGATGGAATGTACGATTCTGGGCACTTTGGAGAAAGCCTTTCAGAGTTTGATGTCTGTAACAATGAACTGTTGAGTACATTTTTTTAGTATAATTCTTGATATTTCTGCCATTTTACATTTCTTCCCAGTTGATGGTGTGCGTTTATAGTCAAGGTATTAAATATTGATGCTTCCTCATCAAATTCTCATCCAAATCAAATAACAGGCAGTTTTTTTTTGTAAATCACAGTGTATTCAGTGAAATATAATAGCATTGTCCAAGATCTTGACTTCTTGCTAAATAAGCGATAAAAATTGTACCTATGTATAGGGTCTCACGAGCAACTAAACATGAATCTTCTGCCACAAGAGCTCTAATGAAAATTTTGTGTATTGTTGCCAACACATAAGCAGAGGAAATCATTACAGCTCTACTTCGGCATGGCACCTCCTGATTACAACACGACTGTTTTCTGGACAAGTTGCAGTACGTACCATAGACCAGATCTGTTTGTTTTCGTGCTGTTTTACCTCGGAGCACCTCAAGCAGTGGAAAGAGCCAACTTTTCCATACTTATGAGGTCTGTCGAGAGAAACTGGGCCTGACAGATTACTGGAGAGAAATGTGCTCTTTTGGAAAGTCCTTTTGCCGTTCCCTGAAGTTAGATGACGCCGTATCTGGGTGATTCTCCTCAGTGCTTCGAGGTTAGAGAAACCCATGTCTTACAGGGCATCTTAGCCAAAAATCATAATGTCATAAAGAGAATGTTTCTAGATAATTTTATATTAGTCAAGATGAAATTAAGCTGAAGTGCCTTCTGTAGTAGGCAAGTCATTATCATTTGATTATATTTTATAAGATGGCATGCAGTATTAATTTGGAAGGTTACCTCTTTTCAAACACTGCCCTGGAAACAGTTTCCAAGTGTTTGCTGGACCTTTTCATTACTGTTCTTTCATTCTCAGAGACACCCTGCAGAAGGATATCTAATGCAGTGTGTCCTATTGGACAAGGAGGAGCATCAGGTGCTTTATTAGTATCATTTTCTAAAATGCATGGATTTTCCTTGGATTCCTCTATTTTTTGGTATTTTCTGAGATTTTGAGTCTAACCTGGTGGGTAATATATTTGTGAAAAATACAGATGGATGATGCTACTTTTTGAGCATCCTGTGAGTATGTAAAATACTTTTCAAACACTTAGATTTTGTAGCTTTTCATCTTGATATTTTGGCATGTTTGTCGTTATGCAGAAGAGTTTTAAAAAAAAAAAAAAGGCAACTCAGAGATGGGAGGAATACTGTCAGCAGAGAGAGGCAGTTAAGCAGTTTGTTTGCTCTGTGTATTGGATAACCAGTATACTTTTATCTAGAAGGTGGTATCCTGTACCAGCATGAGAACTTCAGGGTTTTAGAATGAAGAACCTCTGAACAACTTATGGTTTTAAGCATGGTAAAAAAACATGTGTTGAGTCTCCTTACTGTAGCTCTTAATATTATGAGGTTCATGTCCTCTTTCTGTGTGTAGTTTTGCAGTATCTGCAATACAGATGATGGCAATGACTCACTGCAAACTGTTTGGAGATAGGCGTCTTCAGATACCCCTATGATATATGGGCAAAATGCATCATTTTTGCTTTGCTGCCCTCATCTACCCAGCACGAAAGTTAGCTGCATTCTTGTGAAAAATCTGTATCTTCTTTTCGCTGTAGCAACTGCCTCTCCCTTGGCCCAGTTGGACATTCCATAGATTGTATCGTTCTCCACATCCTTTTGAACATCTGTCCTGTGTTTTCCTTTCTCTTCCATTTATGCATTGTCCTGGTGTTATTCCCAGAGGACTAGGGTGGAAAAGCTACCTTTTGAAGAATGAGACATTTGAAACCTCTCTCCAAACTTTAACTCTTCTGCCACTGAATTCGGTAGCTAAATTGAATTTCTGTGTTTCTGATCTGCGCTGTTATTCTTTGTACCTAGACTTTGTTATACAGTACTCTTTTTAGACAGGAATGTTGTCAGAATAGGTTTAGAGTCATAATACACTGGGCTTTCCCAGCTAGGGAAAGTTGGTAATCTTATATCCTGAAGTGATTTTGAGATGCAACCCTTCCCCTCAAAGCGTGGAGTCTGACACACGTGGACCTCTGGGGAGATGGGGAAGTGAGTTTGGAACTCACTCGTGGAAGTCAGTTCGACAGTGTCTAGAGGGGAGCGCTGCAGGAACCCTCTCTCTTCCAAGGAAGTGGGCAGGCCATACTAAGCTTGTTCCAATAGCTTTGAGTATTCCCGTTTGCACCTGATGCCAGGCACTCTGCTTACAGCAGATATTCCAGAAAGGTTAGGCAGAAAAATCCTCCTAAAACGGTGAAGTCTGGCTGCTCAGCAAACCCAGAGACTCCTGCCACTTTCTAGATGTCATCTGCTGTGCTTACTGTCGTGATGGTGACAACTTCCTGCTTCTGGCCCCGGAAAATGTCTAAGGAAATGCAAAACCACAGTGAAGAGTTTTCTTTTAAAGGGTTTCATTTTCTTCCACTAGGTTTCTGCCTCATGCTGTTTGCTTATTAGGAGATCTCAGACTATTCTGTGATCTTTCAATTTCTGTGCTCTAGGTGGAAAAAAAAAAATCTTAGAAAAACCTCCAAACTTTCATGCAGGGACTCAATATAATCCACGATGTACCCCAAAGGGGATACCGATGTAATGAAGGCAGAGTCTGAAATTCCAGCACAGGTGACCCCTCACCCTTCCCCGTGTTTTCTTTTGAATTCAGTAAGTACCTGACTAAATGTTTGGCAAGTTCAGCTTTCAGCACTGCACTTGGGAAGACTTGGCAAGCCTCGTTCTCTCCTTGGAAGCCGTGGATTGGCTGCAGGACACAGTGTATGGTAGTTACTGCTGCTAATTTCAGTGCTTTCCTTATTTATCCCTCTTTCTTTCCTAAATTACAGCTGGTAAAGGGAGGCAACTTCTGGAGCAAAGCTGAAGAAAAGGCAGTAAATGTACACAAGTATTTTGCCTGAAAGTCTGTTATTGATATATAACCTTCCATCTTGAGGAGGTATCCAGATGTCCAAAAGGGAGCCTTTTTTTAGAGTAGGAGACAAACAATCAGCATTTCACAGCTATTTTGTCAGATCCATCTTTCCTTTAGCATCCCTGATTTGCAGAGCAGAGAATAGGAGCCCTAAGCAAGCAGGGCTTTTCCTTGGAGCCCTCAAGGACGAACTCCTCCGCATGCGCTGGCAGGACGAAGCTCGTGGGTAGTGTGGGAAGGCGTCTGCGCCGGCCGCCTGCCGCTGCCTCGCTCGGTGCGGATGAGAGTTCAAGTAAAACCCCCTGCAGCCTCCTGACAGAGCAACCCACAACCTCTAGATTCAGCCTGGCAAGTGGCCAAACCCGGTGTTACTGTCTGTAGACTTCAGTTTCTGTTTCGCTAATTCCGCCTGAACCTGAACTCATCATCATCTTAACAAGGCATTTCTGCTTTTAGATAATTGCTTATTCAGCGAGGAAATGACTCCCTTTCCCTGCCTCCTGTGTGTATGGCCCTGACTCACGCTCAAACATAATAGTCTCTCCGAGTAGATGTGGCTTGGATATTGGTTTTGTGGGATTAAAACCAATTTAATGTCACATCAACTGTAAAATGACTGTTCTAGAAACTCAAAAAACTTTAAGATTCTGAAAATAAGCCATATTTTGATGTGAACAAATTAGAGGTGAAAATTGTCCATTTTGTTTCTCTATCAGCAGATGATACTTGGGGCATGTAAAGTGTTTTCATTTGTCACTGCTTTTTATTACACTCTCTTGCAAAAATAGTGCTACAGTATTAAGCAATTATTGCAGAAAGCACATGTTCTGCTTATTCATTTCCAAGTGTATGCATCTAAAAAAAAAAAAAGTATTTACCATGTAGGCTACGAATTGTAATCTTGTTCCTCATAAGAGGAAGTTGCTGCAGCTTTGCCTTATTTTTCTTTCTTTCCCAAGTTGATAAAATCCCTTTTTTTTTTTCAAAATTGTCTATTTTTGATATTTTGCCATTTTCCGGTGTTAACGTGACTAAGTGCAGACAAGCATGAATGCTGCCTAATGCTCTGAGAGAGTTTGTGAGATTTTCCTGAATTTGCCTCTTGAATTTACTCAGAGAAAACAAGAACTACTATTTTTTTCTCTTTATAATAGTACCAGTCCCTTCATCTAGTAGTTTTAACGTTTTCAATATAGCTGCTTTCTTTTTTCTTAATATTTTCATACCGAGCTGAGTTACTGTTTACAGAGGTGGAGTTGTTCCAGTGCATAGTTAAATGGAAAGATGGGTGAAACGAAGAGAAGAATTAAAACCAGTACAACTGTACAAAATGACTGTGTATATAGAAAGGAAAAAGAAATGATGATGAAAAGAAAAGCCAGAATTGGGCTGCAAAGTGAAACAGGAAGAGGAGATGCAGGAAATTGAGCCTAGACGGGTTTTTACTCTTCAGGCCCCCAGTCCAGTATCTCGTGTTCAGCTACAGAACCGGGAAGAGATGGTAGGAGGAAAGCTAATTCAGTAAGTTGGGCAAACTCTGTGTTAAAACAGACTTAAAAATGAGTGAAGTGTACAACTGTGCTTAGTTCAGCTCTGTTTTTGAAGTACTGTGTAATGTATAAGATGCTGTTGTATTGTTAACTGGCTAACAATATATTGGTTTTGTCATATGCTGTAATGAACTTCAAATATTTTTAAAATTAGATGGCGTTTTACTAAAGGCTGTTCTTATGAGGACATTATTCAGACTGACAAATTTTGGCTGAAGGTATTTGTGGTTTACTTTGGTTGCTTAAGGCAGCTGTGTAATTGTGTTTATGAAATTTGGTGCAATTTGCCCTTTTGACTTCTGGAAAAAAAAAATACCTGGAAGTATTTGGAGGTCTTCGCTCTGTTTATAGTCACAGTTGTTTTACACATTTGTTTTTTTTATATGTGAATCAGATCGTCTGAGGTGTACGTAGTATTGCTCCATGTTTAGAACAGCAATCACGTAACACTGAGAAAGTAAAGTTTGATCCTGCGTAGGAACCGGCTCACTCTCAGGCTCTGCAGTGTCAACAGGGAGACCTCCCTGGAGAGGCTGGGATTTTGCTGAGAACTGTTGGCTTCTCTTCTTCTGGGAGGTTTTCCTAAACCCCAGGGAATCCCCTCCCTTACAGTACTAAAGTAAGCAGCATGGAGGATTAATAAGCACTTCCTTCCTTTCTATTTTGAGTGACTGAACTAGAAAGTCTCCACCACTGTTGCTCTCACTCATGCTTACAAAATGCTCTGTACAAAGTGCGTCATGGTCCCCTTCTGACCCTCTCCTTCTTGAAGTCTTCTGCAGGTGGAAATCATGCAACAGGTTCAGACTGAAAAGCTAAAGTAGGTCTCACCAGCAAGGTAGTGTACTAGGTTCATTATGCAGTTTTATATTTCATTTAAAAATCAGCATTAAATTCCTCCAGATTTGCACTTTGTCCCAGATTTATTTTTGTTTTCCAGTGCATATCAGGCTTGCTTTTCTCCTCTTCCCTCAGCAATTTTTACATAATGTTTGTTTAGCCACGAAGGCATGGAGAGCAGCTTGGTGTTTTGGAGCTGGAGAGGCATTTTGGAGCTGTTGGGCGCGTCTCCCTCCTTCCTCTGTGGCTTCATGTAAACAGCTTTGCTGGCGGTCGCCGAAGGGAGGAGAAGCCCTCAGCCAGGAGAGTGGCCAGCGAGCAGGGGCCGCGCTGCGCCCGGCCGCTCCGCTCGGTACCGGCGCTGGAGACGTCCGGCCAAGCGGCCCAAGCGGGGACCACGGGTCAAAAGAAGCCTCCAAAGGAGCTGCGCTCCCCTGGCTGCCGCAGTATCTGCACCCCTGCACGTGGGCGCTTTCCAGCGAGCTGCCTTGCTATCAAATCTGAGTTTTCAAATGATGGTTTGAGATTTCTAATGTTAGCAAGAGTGAGTAACTTTTTTTCCAGTCTACTCCCCAGCTAATTCGTTGCCAGCTTAGCATTGGCATCCGTTCATTAGGATTTGTTTTAAAAGCGGGATGACAGGCTAGTCTAAAGCCACACAGCTGTGTGGTCTGCGTCCAGAGGCGTTCCTCTGCAGGTCAGTGACAGTCGGTAAGGAAAAAGCCGTATTCCATGATTAAAACCTCCCTTTGGAAAAGGTCTGGTTTAAATTGTCTCTTCAGCCTCTGATTCAGATTGTAATTTTAAAAAGAATCAAGAATTCACTTGTGGAATAGATTCCAATAAGCTCATTTTAACATCTATTGTTTTGCATCTTGCTTCATAAAATTGCAGGGGATGGAATGAAGATTGTATTGATTCCTAGCTGTAGGCTTGTTTTCTGCTCTTGGCTTGGGGCTGCGTGTGAAATGGCAGGTATGTAACACAGGGCTGTAATCTGATTTATTGCTGTTTTGCCTTTGAAAAACAGCAAGTCAACACATGCAAAGCTGATGGCTTTCTTTTTAAAATCAGACTTTCTTTTGTAATTGCAAGGTTAAAGTAAATTTCGAATCTTCTGATGTGACTCTGTGGAAAAAAGAACTCAAATTATCCTATGAACCTCGACACTCGTGTGCCTTCCTCATCCCAGTTAGCAAAGTGTGTCATTGCCCACAGTACAAATGCACTTACTGCCCTTTCTGGCGTGATGCAGGTGGGAGAGGTCCCACAGCTTGGGAAGTCCAAGAGAATCCCCGTTGTTGGTATTGCCAAATTACATAATAAACGTGTACAAAATATGTTAGGGGATTGCCATGGGGGTGTTTTGATTGCTATAGTCATGACTCTTGCTTTTTGGCACGAGCGGAGTAATGTGAATCATGCTAAGTTAATGTGCGGAGTCTGAGACGTTTAACGTTTCTGCATGCGGGATTAGGTCTTTCTGAAGGGCGTCTTTGGGCTAAATCTGTTACAGTTTGTAGAATTTTCTGTTTGTTTCCTCAGTCACATAAAAAAAAGGAGGGAGCCTTGGAAACCTCTAAATCACTCCCCAATGAATCCCGCTCCCTCAGGATCTAGTGGAAATCTGTGCACCGAGAGGCAAAACCCGCACGTGTCACCTGCAAGCACGGCTGCATTTTAGTGCGTGGGGAGAAAAAACCTCCCCATGTAGGGAGCCTGTAGCATGTAGGGAGCACATAGGTTTATCCATCCCAAACCCACAAGGGCTGCGGGCGCCTGGTAGCTCAGGAGCTGCTCGAGCGGATAAAGCTGCTCCCCCAGCCGGGGCAGGGCCTGGCGCGTTGTGTCCCAAGGGGCAGTCGTGTTACAGTTCCTGGGAAAAGGAAAATATATAAAAAAAAATTGAATTCCTTTCAGGGCGCAGGAAGGATGGAAATTTGTGTTAGCGCTGGGGGGAGTAAGAGTAGAGAACCCAAGGAGAAGCTCTCTACGGAGCAGCCTGGGCACTCCAGTTAAAGCTGGTGCTTCCATTTCAGAAGTGCGGATATTTGTGCAGGGCGTTTTGTTGTTCTCCCGAGTTCCGGTACAGCCTATGGAGCAGAAGTGCAGATCCTCCGAGCGCTGGGAGGATCTCCTGTGGACAGGCTATTTGTGTGGCTGCTTTCTTTCCGAGGTCACATCATCCGTGATTGCAGTCATTTTCTTTGCCCTCTCCTTCTAGTAAATTTTAAAGAGTTTCCTTTGCTGAAAGTAAAGTTAAAATATCACAGGAAAGCCTTGAAATAAGGATGAAAATAAGTAAATATATATATATATCTTGCTCTCTGAACAGGTTTGGAAAACAGAATTCATTTTCTGTCCAAAACTCGTATTTGTGAGACCTTTCCACCTCTCCCCAGCCCTGCAGCTACACAAAATAGTGTAGCTGACCTGAGGATTTTCATCTTACAATGCTGCTACAGGGAAAACATCCAGAGTGAAATAAAGTGAGGAATAAAAGGGGAGGTGCATTGATGTAACAGCAATTTTTGAATGGTCGCAGTGTAAGCTGTATACCAACGTATATTAAGTATGGTATTATCTGAATTGCAGTTTTCAAATATGGTTGACTTGTGTGTTGACAGCATCCATATTAAACACCTGAAAACAATCTCCATAGACTTATTAGTCATTGCAGAATCTGAGCTGACTAACAAAATTAAATTATATTTTATATCCGTCTCCAGCCTCGCTCCCCAAAGATTCCCTCTGTCCCAGAAATTTAATTAGGAGGCTCAGGATGTATGCACAAGTGTTGGGATCTGCCCAGGGAAGTGGATGCTGTGGAGGAATCTGATTCCTAGCATCAGGCTGGTTAGTCCCAGGGTGAAGGCTCTGATGATAGCAAGGCAGTAACCAAGCTCCTAATAAGTGTAGTAACAGTCTGTTTGAAGATAAAATCTTGCTGTGGCTAGACAGTAGTTGCAGATTTTAGGTGGGGAAATTGCAAAATATGTTAACTCGCATTTTATTTGATAGTTGTGCTTTGGTTTAGGGAGTCTTCTTGACTGTGCATTTCAGAAAGCTGCACTAAGCAATTTAGGCTTTGCTTGCTTATTTTTCCTGGGAATCACATGAGAAACATTCAGAAGGGCTGCTGTGGACTCCGCAAGACTCTGCTTTTTTGCTACCGGCAAAAATTAATCAGTTGACTTTAAATCCAGATCTCCAAGCTTGAAGGGCCGCAGCATCAAATTTGTTGAAAAATCAGCTCTCCCTTGTCGTGCCCTGTCCCTTGCAGCTGGCTGCGGCTTCAGGGCTTCCTCCCTTCCTCTCTTTGCAGGGCATCTGGCGCATCCCTGTGGATGAGATCGACCGCCCGGGCAGTTTCGCCTCTCATATGAACCGCTCCATCCTGCTGCTGCTGAACGTCCTGTCGCAGCTGAAGGATTATAACACCTTGCTGAAGGTCTCATCGATGCTCCAGAGGACCCCCGATCAGGGAAAGTACGTGATCTTCTCTTTAATCCTTCGCTTTGTTAAACTGGGAATGTTTTGTTCACTGCATGACCATTTTTCCAAAACAAGAGTGTCTTTAAATTAAAAAAAAAAAAAAAGTTTTTAGACGGACTTCCTCTGACATACAGTATAATGATAGCAAAACTGACCCAGAATTCATAATTCCAGAATAGTCCAGAATTTCTCTGCATTTCCCTTTCAACGTGCAGCTGCTTTCCCAGCCTTGCAGAGGTTTTTCTCTCGCATGTAGGAATTCAGTGGGGGAACAGCCCATAGCAACTCGTCACCCTGTGGCCACCTCCTTGCGTAAGAGCCGTGTGCAGGGGAGCAGGTCGTGGCCCCGGCACCTCGTGCCCCTGTAATCCCCGGCTGGCCGAGCAGTGGCTCTGCGCCTCTTGGCAGCTGCTGCTATTTAAAAGACTTATCCTATTTGGGGGTGACCTAATTGTAATTACATTAACTCTGTTTAAGAAGAAGCCATTTAATGCGGGCTATATGGAGATTCTTAGCATCGGGAACACCAAAATAAACCTCTAGGGAAAACACTGGAGCAACTGCGTTAAAATTCCAGTTTGCTGCGTGGGAAATGTTCAAATTAGTCTCTGGCAAGTGCTTAAGAAATTGAACGGAGTGACTGATGGCAGTAAGTGGAAGGCATTGGAGGTTTCTTGGTGTGTTTTTTGAGTGTGAGTGCATGCGCACTTGCATAGGTCGTAGTATGTCTGGGAATATGTCACTGCATGTTCAGGAAACTTGAAGCCAAAAATATTTTGACTTTTAGCATATCAGAAGTACTGGACCATAGATGGCTTAAATTTTGTCCTAGACGGGCCCACAGTTGTGCTAAAAATATTATGTTATTTATAAGTCTAGACTGAATTTAACAAACAAGTAATTTGACATATTGGATGAACCAGTGCCAACCGTGGTGAACTGTGGTCATCATAGGAACTTAGAAATGCAAATATTTTGGGTGTGCCTGGTATAAGCCCCTAGCAGCTCTCATTTTGAAAGCAGGAGATTTATTCCAGCGGAACTACTAGCTGTTACTAAACTGATGATACGTCAAATATTTGTATCTTTTGTCCCAACGACAAAGCAGAAAATTACTAAATGAGTGTAACACATCCGAAAGAAAATGCTTGTATTGGTGACTTTCTGGCTAGATGATACCCTTCAAAAGTATTTACTTCATTTTTTAGCTATTTCTCATTAGAAATAGTTCTAAAATAGAAAATTAGTTTTCCATCAAACTCGATTAGATGGGGGTGAAGGCTGGAAATAGTTTCTTTGAAAGTGGAATAAATGATCATGTCATCATGCAGTGGGATTGCAGTGCTTTAGTAGAGTAGATGAAGCTGTAGTGTGAATAAATTTTATAGTAATATTAACTATATTACCAAATGGAAAAAGAAAAGAATGTTAACAGTGTTTTAGCTCTAAAAAACTGAATTCAAAAGCAACTGGTATGACCTATGAAAAAGGATTTTTCTAGTGTCATTAGCCTTATTTGCACAGTTTATCTAGAACTGGATCTGGACAGTTCTGGATGGTTTTCTGTGACTAAAACTCCTTTCCAAGAAAAAGTTTTGAACAGACACAGAGGGGCTCTGAAGGTCCCACAATAAGAAAATTGTGACTCTGGTTGTCTGTTTTGCTCTGGAGTTTTTAACACTTCCTTCCATTGCCAAATAATGCTATCCATTTACTTTGTGAATGTCATCATCCTTGATGTTAGATAAAGTTTAAAAAAAAAAAAAATATATATATATATATATTTATGCTTTTTGTGTGTACGCATGCATCCTGGTTTTGCTTTTAAAGCCTGGTAAAGCTCTTGGCCCTCAGCTGCATCTCTGGTCTCTCCGTGCCGCAGGAAGTACTTGCGTGATGCGGACCGCCAGGTTCTGGCGCAAAGAGCCTTTGTGCTCACAGTGAAGGTGCTGGAGGACACGCTCAACGACCTGACGCAGGTGAGGCAGCAGGGCCTTTGGTGGGCATTGGTTTAATACTTAGGTTCTCCCTTCCTTGGCTCTCCTGAGGCTGAAAGGCTACACCCAGTTTGCTTATTTCTACTGCTGATTGTTTACAAGCAGCTACACAGAATCTTAGAGCATTGCTCTGTTGCAGAGTTAAAAAATCCAGAAACATCTGTAGTGGTTAAGAAAGAGTAATAGTTTGATGTGACTTTCCCTTAAATTTCAAGTAAGGAAAATGATGTGGGTCTGCATTTTCAGGAGGAATCATTTCTTTCTAAATGAACTAAAGTTCTTGTGGAACCAAAACACACTAGATTCAGCCTTCCTGGTTGTTCTTGAATGCTGGTCCTTGAAATCAGCATACCTGTTATTACATATAAAGATTTAATTTTAAAATGTTATTTAAAGACTAATTAGTTTCCAGATGAAGATAACTCAAACTTGGAAGCTACAGACAATAAATAGATTCAAGGAAGAATTTATCTCTTAGGATTTTATCTGTTCACAGAAGACAGGCGTAACAAACTAAATGAAAATATACTCAAGCTGGAACTCTGTAGAAATTACAGTTCTTCCATAAATCTCAATGGAAGGATTATATCATTAGCAATTTTTGATGTAGTGAGATTTTCTGCTTTGGACTGTCACCAAAGTAAAGGCACAAAATTCAAATATTATAGCAGAGTTTAACATACTTCTAAATCTAATCATAAGAAAAAAGTTATGAAAGAGTAACCAAAGGAAAGATTATGAAATTTAATTTGAGGTTGATCTGCAGCTGCCAAAAGAAGCAGGCTCAGTTTATGTTTCAGTACATTAGAAGAAAATTTCTTGTTATTAAAACCTTGGATTTCACATAGTTAGATACCACAGTAGATTGAAAAAGGAGAAAAAATAATTGCAGCTTTGGTTCAGTCCATGCTGTTGATTTCCCTGCAGCATTTTTGCTGATTAAAATATATTGAGTCATAAGACTTGTGGCTTGTATTAATTAGTATCTACAAACAAACAATAATGAGCATGGAATAAATGCATTTTCTTCAGTGGAGGCAGTAATGTGGAGGTATTTATGGTTAATATTCACGGTATTCATATTTGTCTCAAATGTTTTCTGTAATAACAGCAAAGAATGATTTTTTTTTTTTAAGGTTTCAGAAGATCAGATTCCCAAGTCTTCTAACTTTGCTTCAGGAAGGATGACAACAGACGTCTCTAATAAAACTAGTGCTGAAGAGGGGAAAGATGTCCTTCCCAAAAAGCCAGTTTTGTCAGATGGGGTCGCACATAGTACTGAAAACGGAGTAAAAGAAGGGACCCAGGGACAAATCCCCAATGCTATGGACATATTGGAATTGGAGAACAAGAATGACAAAGAAATTAAAGAGCTCCCTAGGCCCGGTTCAGTGGAGCCTATGGATCTTGATGGATATTGCAATGACCCAGAAAAACTTGATTCTTCATGTAAACGTGGTGAGCCAGAACGTCCTCAGTCTGGGAGGAACTCGAAGGAGAGAGCCCCAGAGAGCCGGACTGCAGAACTCTCGTTGGAGGAGCTAAGCATCAGCTCCAAACAGCAGCAGGCAGCTAAAGGAGTAGTGCAGGCAGCACCTGTAGAGGAGCCTGTGCAGAGGGCAAGCAGGAAGAGGAAATTACTTGAGGATGTAGAGTCCGGGAAAACACTTTTACTTGATGCTTACCGAGTATGGCAACAAGGTCAGAAAGTTATGGCCTACGACCTGGGTAAAATTGAGAAGATCATGTCTGAAACGTACATGCTGATTAAACAGGTAAAGTATTTCCTTAGTCGTGAGTTCTCTTTGTGGCCTCAGAGAGGGCTCTCTGGGATCAAATTTTGAGTTAGCTGGCAGAAAATAATCATATTTCTTGGCTATGTGTCCTTCGCATCTCCTTTTGACTTTCTTGGAGCTGCAGTATATATTCTGTGTGAAGTTCATTAACATTCGTAATTTTTAAAAGTAATGTTTTGTGGTCTTGGCAAAGAAGATGCAAAGGAGGCTTTATTTCTGACTACTTTTTCAAGTTGAGTCCAGTGGTGGGTGACACACTGAACCTTTAGACCCTCTTAGTCTGCACTTTGTCAGACACTGAGGCCTACACTAGGATCTATCAGATAGATCTGTGGTAAGTTTAAAAAAAAAAAAAGATTTCTCTGTCAGTGCAACATGATTAAATCCAAGAATCACAGTTAACACCAAACCAAGCAAGATAAAATTGATCTTATTTACACTGAATAATTTGGAGGATAAATATCTCCTAAAGAGCCACTCTCTTGACAAGAGTGCTTCTGGAGGGGAAAAAAAAGTTGTCTTCTCCATGGTTTCAAACTCAAGAGGCCAGTTTTAAGTTGCTGAAATCAATTAAGAGCTCTCCTACCAGTGACACAGATTTTTTTTTTTTTCATACTAAATGTTAGTTAAGAAAAGCTGTGTATTTTTAAATGTATATTGCTGAAAAATTTCAACTGGCAGAGAAGTGCTGCCTTCCCCCCTTTGCCCCACATCAGCATTTCATCAGAAGGTTGTTGGATTTATAGGTAACCTAAGTAATTAAGATTCATTATTTGTGATTCAGGTGGATGAAGAAGTAGCTCTTGAGCAGGCAGTCAAGTTTTGCCAGGTGCATATGGGAGCCTCAGCACAGAAACAGGTAAGCACTGTGACCTCCCTGGCTTTTGGTGCCTAGTTTGTGCAGCCAGGTCCATAGCTGAGTGCTTTATTGATTAGAAAAATCTATTTTTCTCATGTTGTTGCCATCTAAGAATAAGTGGGGCTGCATTTGTGGAGGGAGCTCATCCTTTTTAGACTGCTGTCACTGCTACTGGTTATGACAAATTCGAATGAGAACCTTAAAACAATCCTGTATTTGAAATGTATGTGACTCGCACAGATTTTGAATGTCTACCTCAGATGCTAATTAGTTTAGCATCTGCTAAACTTTACCGACTTTGTGCTGTGCTCTCTGGGTACCAAATACCTTTTCTGTCAACTTGAATCACTGAAAGCTGATTTTAACTCACTTGTAGTGCTCACTTTGCATTTAGCCTGTAGTTTCACAGCTTCTGCTGAAAACAACTATAGGACTTGAAAGACATGGCCATTTACGTATCCCTAGTGGGAGATAAAGCCAAGAAGGAATCTCCAGTGGATCAGTGACATGTTTAGTGGTGATTCATTTTGCCAGCAAACCATGGGTTGAAAGTCCCAAAACATTTGCTGGCTTTTAGCAGCAACAACCATAATTTCCATAATTGCTGTCACCAGTACATGAAGAAGCGGCCAACTGGAAAATAAAATATTTTGAAAGGAAAATCCATGCTGCCAATTAACATTCCTTTTAATACTTCTCACAGCTTTGTGTATGGTTTACGCTGTCAAATTTAGGTTGTGCTATCTCTCAAAAAATAATTAAAATAGCATTTTCTAAAATATTTAAAAAATCTTTTAGAGTCCAAAGTAGAACCTCCTTGTCATCTTTTGGTGTTCCACAAGTGGTCATAAGTAGTGTTCTCTAGGAAGCATTTTTAAGATTTTCTCCCCAAGGAACAGCACCGTGCAAATACATTGAATCATTGTCACTATACCTTGAGAAGGTTTTATGGGCTGCAGAAACAATTTATTCTGTTTTTTTGCAGGTGTCTGTTCTCTGTCCCTCAAGATTCCCTTTTGCTATAACTTCATCTTCTCATTACATCTTCCCAGTCTTGCCCAGTAGACTTCTCATTCCATGCCTTGCCAAACGTGCTATGAGTAGCCTGTACATATCCGCAGACTGCACCCCGGTGTGCCAGCTACCAGACAGACAGTGTTATGGTTGGGGGAACATGGAAAATTTCCTGCTTTTCCATCATTTCAATCTTTGTCCTTGCCTAGGCACTTATTTTTGTAGAATGGACACGCAGTAAACATCTTCCTTGAAGTTTGGTTGAGGCTTTTCTTCTGCTAGACACATTCTTCTCTGCTGTGCCAAAGCACAACCTTTTGAGGAGGTAAACCCCTCCGGTTAGCAAGTTAAATACTGCTTTAACATAAGGTGGGTTTGGAGAACTAATTCACCTGTTTTTCTGCAAAACAAATACATTTCTAAACTTTCAGATAATTATATCAAATAATTTCTGGGACAAAACCAGTATCTGTCACGAGAATGCCACTTCTGTCACGAGAATACTGGTTCTGGTCTCTTTAATTCTCTTTAGCCTGACCTCCTGTGGAGTATATTGACTGGTCCTTCTTTTGCTGTGATGGCAGATGGTTCTCAGAATTGAAACACACTTCTGTCCCTGCAGCTAGAGATGCTGATGGGTAGCAAGAGGGACTGCAAGATGAACTCAGTATCTTATATGCAGTTGACAGGTGCTGCTTTTATTTTTTTCTGCCTGGTAGAGCTGAAGAAGGTTGAGGCTATAGGGCAGCTCGTGTAACAACTGTCTACCCTGCGCCTTTAGGAAAACCAGATGTGTCTGCCTCTGCTGTGAAAGGTTCAGAATGGTTTGGTGAGATGGATTTTGTTTCCATTTCAGAAAAAAACCTTCACTAGAGCTTGGACTTTCTCTTTTCATGAGCAGTTCCCTTGAATCTATGGGTACTTGTTCTCTCCTTTTTACAGATACTGTTTTGGTGTTGTCTTGCCCAGCAGGGTAGATGAGGTTCAAGCCCTGAGGGCAGACTTTGTTATTTGTGGTTTAGTGGTTACCTTCACACTAAATGTCTTTCTGAAATGGTGTGAAAGTTTTATTTATTTATTTTTGTTTATTTTATTTTTATAAAAAAAAGGCATTCAGGTAGAAATCTTCCTTTGTGTTAGTCTCCTCTTTAAGAGATTATTTATTTTAGAAATAAATTTTGCCTCAGAATGCTAAGAATTTTTTAGTTTATCTTGAGAAATAATAAGTCATCAGACTGTGTTTTATGACTTGATAATAAAAAGAATTTGGCTAATATACTTCCTTTTAAAAGTAATAATACTATTTGATTTTGTACATACACCCCTTTGCAAAAGCTATTTCACTTGTACATTCAGCTGAATTCCTTTCTGGGCCTCCTTGAAGTTCCTGGGTATGTTATTGCTGTCCAGCCCTCTGAGCAAAGTCAGCAATTACTGAGGCACGTAACAAAGTGCTAGAGCGGTGAAAACCCTGCACACAAATGAGTCTCAAAAGTAGTTAGAATAAGCGAGCTAGTATTTAACAGGAAATGTCACTGTTTCCAGTTAGGCTGCTTGCATTAAAATACACAATTTAATGTGATGCATTTTTTTTAAAGCTTGTAAGCTTTCCCCTTTGGGCAGCAAGCCCCACTACAGAGATTCTTGTCCGCTGCAGCCTGATTTTCATCTGCTTCAAGCAGTGTAGCTCCTGTAAGTAGCATGAAGCCGACTTACTGTTGCTAGTGCAACATCCTGAGTTCGTATGGAGCCACAGAAATAGCCACTCTTGTAGACATCTGTCTGTTTTCAACAGACAGAATCCTGTTTTATTTAAAATTGGCACGTATTTGCCTTCTGTAATCAAATGATGTCATGTGTAAAGCTGCTGCAGCCCAGAGAAGTGCTTTGTTATTAGATAGTTTGAATAGGCTTTGAGCGCCTGCAGTTCTTCAGTTACTTATCCTGAGGAATTGACAGATTGAGAAAAAACCAACCACAGAAGCATCCTGACATATGCTTTTCTATGCTGGCTGTTATATTTTACACTTGCAGTAGCCAGGCAGTATGGTTTCTTTATGAAGATTTTCACTTGTTACTAAATTTAGGGCTGTTATTTGAATTACCATTTTTCAACTTTCTTCCAGACCAGTTGAGAACGTTTTTAACCTAAATATTTAACAACTCTGTTCAGGTCATTTTTTATGCCTCTTCAGGCACAAGCAGGAAACAATGCAAAGTGGTCTGTTGTGCTTCTGCAGTGAGATCTAATCTTTTTAATAGTTTGTCACCTCCATTTTATTTTCAGAAGGTCTTGGTGAGCCTCATGACCAGTGCTGGCTCCGGATGTAGGAGGCCTTCTGCTGTGTTGGTTAAATACACTGGGAAGTCCTTGGAAAGACTGGCTCTACTCTTGGAACGAGGCAAGCAGAGATGGCGGTGTAAAATCTTGCCATGCTGAGTTTCTGTGCCCCTGAAGAGCTGTTGAAGTGGAAGTGTTCTCTACTGAAACATGATACCACATCAAAAAAAAAAAAAGAAAATAAGTTAGAAGTACGGTTAGGAAATCTTGCTCAGGCTGGTGACGTCCCCCATTCATGAGAGGGGATGGAAAATTCCGTTTCAAAAAAGGGGTCTTTTGTACAGGTAGTTGCTATTTATAGTTGGGGTTTTGCTTCAGGTCTTTACAAGCTGTGGAATGGTGGGTACTGTGTGCAGTTCTGGGCTCCTTGGGACAACAGGGATGTGGAGCTGCAGGAGAGAATCCAGCGCAGGGCCACGAGGATGATCAGGGGCTGGAACATCTGCCCTGTGAGGAGAGGCTGAGGGAGCTGGGCCTGT
>JAWLRI010000709.1:2594753-2641053 GCA_034781795.1 Crypturellus tataupa | reverse complement strand
GAACAGGCTGCCCAGAGAGGCTGTGGAGTCTCCTTCTCTGGAGATCTTCAAGACCCGCTTGGACGCAGCCCTGTGCCATGTGCTCTGGGTGACCCTGCGTGTGCAGGGGGTTGGACTAGGTGACCTCTAGAGGTCCCTGCCAACCTTAACCATTCTGTGAATAGTATCTTCAGTGAGAAGATCCACCTGTGTATGCTTCATACAGACTTGGATGAAATACTGCAGTGTTGGAGTACCGTGAAGACCCTTTTCGGTTAAACAACATAGACTCTCCGTCATACCAAATTATTTATGTCCAGCTTTTCTTCCTACCAGGAGTAACTGAGGATACTTTTCCATAGCAAATACCCTTTGCTTTACTAAACCGTGGGGTTTTGATACTGAATGCAGAAGTAGATGCAGACCTGAAAAGGTTATTCAGACAAGTCTGCAAAAGCAGTTAGGAGTAGAATATATTATAAATTAGTCCATATATGCTACCATATAGTAGGGATTTTTTTTTAAATTTTAAGAATGTTTTTTGCTGCATTTATATTAGATCAGTATAGTAACTATTAGTATAGTATTTACTGTAAAACTGTAGCTACAGTTTTAGAACTGTAAGAAAAGGCTGAGCTTGAAGTACTGATTCAACTTGTACTAAAATGTAAGAAAATAATAAGTATGGTGATTTATCTATTTATCTGCCATTTTTAATTAAAAAAAAAAAATGGCCCTTGGGAACAGAGTAGCATTAAAAGGATAGGATCACAGTAATGGGTACAAAACTGTCTTCATTGTCAACTGCTGGGACATTTCTTTCCGTATTCTGTAATAACAATTACTTTTGAAAAAGTATCTCATTACAAAATAAGATTATTTTCATCAACTTCAGTACTCCTTGACTCAGGCTCTATAGAATGGACATGATTTTCTTAAGATGGGATGACGTGGTGATTTGCAATTGCATCCTTGAGTAGGAGTTTAATGACAGGAAAAACAGAAAAAAGGCAAGTTGTTTCCACATTTTTGTTTTACCTTACATATTGTAGAGACCTTCAACAATTACTGAAACAGCTGTCCCTTGCAGTTGAGAATGTGTTATAGATTGCTAATGTGTGGCCAGGATTTCATGTTTTTAATCTAGACAATGTGGTTTTGTCCATTTGTTGG
Organism: Crypturellus tataupa; assembly: GCA_034781795.1. Classification (NCBI taxonomy): domain Eukaryota; kingdom Metazoa; phylum Chordata; class Aves; order Tinamiformes; family Tinamidae; genus Crypturellus; species Crypturellus tataupa. Next base: position 2,639,901 of record JAWLRI010000709.1, on the reverse strand, counting down.
AATATGTTTCTCTTGTCTCAGCTGTTGAGATGGTTTTAAGTAAGGGTTGTAATAAGTCCTGGTTGTGCTTGTGAGTGGTGGTGGTGATGGTAACTGTATATTGTCAGTTTAACACCGCTAGTTCTTACAAGCTATTTCTAATTGCTGTTTGCAGTTCTGTTATCCTCTGTTTATTTAGTGATCATCTTTTCTCAGTATTTATTTTACTGTTTGCTCTGATCAAGTTGAGTTCAGCCTTAAAAAGGATACATGTACAAAAACACAGAAATTTTTTGAAGAGAGTAAGAATAAAATTTGAAATTTCTAAATTAATTATAAATGTGGAGGGAAAAAAACCCAAAAATTTAAGCTTCAAAGAACTCTAGTTCTTTAAAATATTTAGGCAGCTCCAAGGAGTTCTCTAAGCAAAGGACTTTGTCTCACAGTAGAGGGGAAAAGGTAGATGATGGTTTCTGATTGATGAACGCAGTTCTTTTATTCTCAAATTGTGTTTTATGAACTTACATATGAACCATGTGCAGATTTACCGATTCTCTATATCACTTATAGCATAGCAACATTAAGTGGAAGCAAGATGTCCTCTAAGAAAAAGTAGATGCAGAGGTTTTGGGGGATTTTTTTTGTGGTTTCTCTCTATGGCTCCTGATTTCCTTCAGAATGCAAGGAACTCTTCAAAACTAAATTCTTCTCTGAGAATAACTCTTTCCACTGCTTGACCCAGATATTTTTACAGGCACAAAAAAAAAAAAAAAAAAAAAGGCGGAGGAAAAATCGGAGCAAGGTGGAGAAATATCTCTGCATCTGGTCTTAAAATGCTTTGCTTTTTTTTTATCTGGAAATAATAAGTAAGCCCTAATTGTTGTTAAAATCATAGATGAAGAGGATTTTTTGAAATACTGACTAATCTTATGTATCAGCAGAAAGTTGTAGTACGCTGTGTGGTGCCCCAACTGGTTGTCCATAAATCTACTTCCAGTAAATCCGATGTTGGTCACCCAAAGAGGTTTGTAGAGATACTATTTTTGCAGTATGCTATTTCTCTGGTTTAAAAGATTCATTTTTAGTCTTGCCAACTACTACTTTAATGCAGAATTAATGATGCCTGGAAACTCAGTACCAAAGAGACCTTGTTGAAGGAGAATGAGAAATTAGGAAGCGGACTAGTTTGATCCTGACAAAGCATTGAGCTTACCAGCATAGTTTGAAGGCCAAGTAGGGGATCTGCTGATAGAAAAGTAGTTGCAAGTCTTCTAGATAATTAGGGAATTTCTAAACAAGCCTTTCCATTGACTGCCTAAAACTGGTCATGTTAAATCTTCATTTGTAATGCTATTAAGAACACACCTACATGGGAATGCCAAGGCAAGGCAAGCTGGGGTGAAGCTTCGCTGTGCACAGATCACTCCATTAGTGGGACTGGAGGTACTTAGGTTTAAGAATACATCTGTCATCTTGGTTTCTTGATTTGAAAGTAGAATAAGCATTTTTATTGTTGTGAAATTAATAGTGTGTGCCTTAATGCTAAAATTATAGCTTTCCCCAGTGTGGAAGCAGTTGTGACAAGTAGTCTAAAGAGGACAGGTGAAGCCTCCGTGATCATGTGTTAGGGTATGCTGTGCATCCGCGGCTCTGAGAAGTGCATTCCCATAAACCAGAGAGCTTAAAACTTTGTGGTCATCTACATTCCGCGTAAGGCGGGATTTAACATCTCTAAAAATACGAGATTGTTCAGAGGCAAAGTTCCCAAAGGCCACTGAGTCTCTGCAGTCTCGTGTTGTGACCCTGAGACCGTGGAACTGTATGGAGAAAGTCGTAGCCAGGGATAGTGTTGGAGCAGCTGAATATTTTATTGGCTGCCCACAATATAGTATATCATCTAAATGTCATGAGAAGGACCGTTTCAACAGTGCCGAGTTATTTAAGACCCAGTGCTGTCTCAGCCAAAAAATCCTTGCTCTGGGACCAACTCCATCCCTGAAGAGCGAGCGAGAGAAAAGACAATTTCAGCCTCGCAGCTCCCAGCCCTGCTCACGGAGGCCTCCCTTTCGCTGGGAGTTTCTCCCACCTCTTCCAAGGTAACAAATCCACGACCCCCTTCTCCTGCGCCGAGTGCTTTCCCTTTTTAAACCTGCAGTCAAAACTTTTCAGTAACATTCAATGCCGGATCCAATTAAGCGTGATGCCTCGTGGAGAAGCTGCCACTCAAATCAAAACAAGTAAATTGGGCGCTGCAGGCAACGGCGCGGGCGGGCGGTGCAGGGCGGGCGCCCGGCAGGCTGCCAGCCGCCTCCCCGTGCTGCAGGGATCCTGCCATGGAGAACAGCGGTACCTGCCGGGGTTCGTGGCCGCTCCAGCGTCATTCCAGAATAGATGACAGAGCTCCTCTTGTTCTTTCGCCAGTGTTTGACTTTTCCAAACGGTGGACATGGGTAATCTTAAAGAGTGAAGAGTTTTAGGTAAATGCAGGCGTTAGGATTGCTATATAACCCCCCAGCCTGGTCCTACGTGGCACCCCACGAGCAGCGTGCTCAGGCTGGTGAGCATCAGCGTGTTGGTGCCGCAGCCTCCAATGAGGCTTTGCCGAGAGTGACATTTGATTTGGAGCAGGAAAAAATGGTCTTGCGTGCGGCTCGAGGGCGCTTCCCTCCCACCCGCTGCGCAAGGCAGGCAGCGTTGCCGTTGCAGAGCCTGCGGCGAGTGGCGTGCGGCAGCTGCCTTGAGTGTTACAGAGCTTTTTTATTTCAAAAATCTCACTTTACAATAAAAATTGCTGTTCTGCTCGAGAAAGCGGTCGAAGCTTTCCATAAAAGCGCTTTACTGTAGGTGGGAGGAGATAAGGAAAATATTAAATAATTAGAAAATAATCATCTCTACTTCTACCTCGTCTGTTTTTCCCCCCCTCTTTGTTCCACCCACATGCTGCTAATTTTCAGCTTTTCTTCCTGCACATGAAGACGTCAGAGAGCGCTCGCAGAGAAAGTTGTTTTTCGTGAGTCGCCTGTGCGCTCTCACAATGCAGCAAAGAGGATGAGGAAGAGGGCGAAGGAGCAGGTGGGGCCGGAGGGGCCGGAAGGCCGAGCTCCTTCACGGCCTCGCTCCTGGCCAGGGGCACCGGTTTGTGCTGCGCCGCGCTTGCCCGTTGCCATGGCACCCCGCGCGCTCCCGGAGGTGTCGTCTTGGTATAATTAACAGCCCCGCTCCCCCTGTCTGCTGCAGAGAGCAATCATTACGTGAACATGAGGGAAGGAAAAGTCGCTTTTTATCTCCTAGTTGTTCTCTCGCTGGTTTCATCCCCCCGTCTTGCCTCCCTCGGCGCGGTACCGCTGTCGTCTGCGCACGGGAGCGTCGTGGGAAGACGGGGCGGCTGCTGCACCACGTGGGACGTGGGGGCTCCTCGTGCACTGCCTTAAACTGAAGATTTTACTAGGCTGGAATGCAGCTCAGCTAGAGGTTCGTAAAGGTTAGTTATTTTCTAGATATAAAACCGTGGTCTTCAGGAAATAGCAGGTTCGTGAGGATGTGGCTTATGGATTTTGCTGCTAATGGACCTTGAAGAGAGCTTCCTGTAGAGGCTTATTTCAAATGTTGCTACGAGATTGAGAAAGAAAATAGGAATGGTTTAATTAAAAAAATGGTTAATTGAACACATGGTTTAATTAAAAAAACACAATATTGGAGAGAAGTTGGAGTGGTAATAGAGTGGAATATGGTTGGCCATCATTGAGGCAGGATGTGACAGGATGCGCTCTGGCTGCGGCCCGTGCATAAGGACGTCCTTTTCTGTTAAGGAAGATTCTGACTTGCATCCCATCAGGCTACCAAATTCAGATGTAAGATTAATAAAAAAAGATATTTATGTAACAGTTACATTGCCAGGCTCTTCCATTAGGAAACTTGCTTTGGAAAGACTCTCACTTTCTATTTTATGGAACATCTGATGGTTACTTTTTCCTGCACTGCCTGCAGCGAGCCCTTCCGCAAAGCGAATCAGTCAGACTCCTCTAGGGTTGCTTTGTTTTTCAAAATGTTTTTAAAACATTTGAAAACAATAAAAACGACAGAGGCAAGTCTTGGGCTAGTTATCTGGCTTAAGACTTTGCCGATAGCGTCTATAGAGTAAAAATTCTTATGTTTTGTCTTAATGCTCATTTTTTTTCTGCTGTTGTCTCTTTACTGAAGTGTCAGTGTCTTTTTACTGAAGAGAGGTTTCTCTCCATAATCTAAGAAATTTCTTGCATTTTCATTACTTTTCTTTATGAAGGTTATTGTGGTTCCTACTTCCTAGCATTTTCTTTTTTGCATCAGTTTTTAACATTAGAACGGTTTGTCTGTAGTAGCTGTGAAGCTTTGAGAGGACGAGTGTGCTGAAATAGGGTTCAAGCACGTAAGGAAACTGCTTTGGACCCCTGTGTATGTATTAATCACAAATGCCACAACCTACACATTATGCATGCCAATTATTCGTTTACATTTTGGCCATCTGCAGACTCCATAGCCCACTCTTTTCTAGGTAACTTAAAGAATAAAAATTGAGATATTGGATATTTATGGAAGTAATGGACTGTTTTTCTCACCTTCTGTTTTGCATGTTGTTCGGATATCAGTTTCTCTTGAATATTTATTCCCTATCCTCTGGAAGTATAGTAGTTAAGAGAAAAATGTGTGTACCCCTCTTCAGTAGCTCGTGTTGCTTTTAGAAGTCTGGAAGAAAGTCCATCTGTACCGGATGAAGATGTCACTTCAACCAAAAAATAGGAGGAGGATGACAGATAAATGAGGTTTCATCCTATTTTAGTTGTACACACTTGTTCTGCGAGTGACATTGCTATCAAATATAGAAGAGAGTCCTTTCTTCTCAGTGGCTCAAGCCATTTTGCAGTAAAGCTACTGTATTTCAAAGGCAGTGGTGATAATTGAGAAGTTTTACATGGTGAGGTGGTTCGGATGAGGGGGAAGGCGGATTTTCGGAGTCTTGACTCATTGCCACAACAAAGTAAAAATCTTAAAAAAATCTCCTCATGGGAAACCACATAAAACACTGGTGAAGGATTGTCAGTGCTTCTCAGTTTCCTATTAAATGTCTGGGGAAAATATTCAAGCAGTTATAGTGCCTGTCTGCTGATACAGCAGTAGAAATAGATGATTGTAAAGTGATTCTATCCAATCTGTGACTTTCTCTAATGAGTTTTTCTGAGTTTATTTCTCAAATGAGATGTTAAGAGAGTTTGGTGTTTTCCTGGGAGCCCTACCTGAATGATGCTAAAAATGTGGCCCTGTTAAGTCTTGATGAGCATTACGGTTAATGACATTGCTCTAACCTGGGCTTAGCGAGCAGCATCGCTGCTGACCCAGAGGTGCCAGAGTCGTTGCTTTTACATTAAGGACCAAATTGCTCTGCAGAAGGAATGTGTGTTTCACGCTGACGGTCGTATTAGACCAGTGCCAGAATTGCAGCATCGTCTTCTCCAACACCCTGAGTGCTGGGATGGAGTGATCCTGTAGCAAGTTCATGCGTGACACGACTTTGGAGGGCATCGCCAATATGTTGGAGAGCAGCACTGTGGCTTGAAGGAACAAGAATAAACCGAGGATTGGATTGACAGGAACTACCTGGCATGAAGCAAATGGAAATTTGAAGCTCTGCACCAGGAGAGAATGACCTCTGTGCAACAGGACTAGCTGGGGAGCAGGTCTGCCAAAAAGAAGCTAGGAGTTGTGGTGGGCAAAAATGTGAATGTGAATGTGGGTCAACAATGTGCCCATGTGGAACTGAATTCCCCTAGAGCTTCATCCCGGAGAAGGGGCAGGAGAGCAGAACAGCTGCAAGGGAGAGCAGGGAGCCTGAATCCCTGTGCTCAGAAGAGAAGAGGGGACCGCACTGTCTCTGAGCTGCACTGAAAAGAGGAGAGGCACTGGTTACAAACTGCAGAAAGAGGAATTTGGGCAGGATAAAAGGAAAAAAAAGTTCACTGTGGAGATGGTAAAGCATGGGAAAGGGGCCCAGAGAGGCTGTGGAGTCTCCATCTGTGGAGCTGCTTGGGAAGGGGCTGGACATGTGCCCTCAGTAACCTAATCTAGCTCCGAAGCTCTGCTTTGAGCTTGGAAGCTGGACTAGAGAGCTCCAGAGATCATTTCCAGCAGGAATTACTCTGTGATGCTCAGGTTCCCTCCGTGCGTCCTCCAACTAATCACTAATTTTTTTCTTCTGAATCGCATGCCCTCCTTCCCAGCCTTGCCAATTTGCTTTCCAGCCATTCTCTTTCTGTCTCTGGTGCACTTTTATGCATGTGCAGTTTGATAATTTATTATAACAAAGAGTAACTAATAGTACCTGCATGTATTTCTGCTAGGGGAAAAAAAAAAACATGGTTACAAGCACAGAAATTTCAGGTTCTGTGTAATGTATTATGCGAATTAATGAAGTGCATGGGTGTGAAAAGTTTTCCCTTTAAATCGCAGCTGAAAACATTTCCTCTGGTGATCTCATTTCTGGCTTAAAGCTTTCTTCTGCAGCTAATTTCCCTCAGGCTTGGGATCTCGTTTGGAAGTCTTGAGGCCTCTAGTTTTGGAACTGATACTTTAAACGTCAGAAATTTGCTGTTTTCAGATGCAGAAGAGACATTATTTGATCCAGTGCGGCATTTATTATCCATATGGCTGCTTTGTTTTATTTTTTGCATGCACACAAGACCTTGCAGATTTTAATCATATGCTTTTTGTATTTGAGATTGATTAATGAAATACAGGAACTTCAAAATTACATTGCACTAATTATAATGAGAAAAATGTCCTTGTATGCTTTCCACCTCTGAATTTAAAATGTGGAATTTCTCCAGCTGCAATTTATTCCATTCTCTCAGTGAAGTTCAACTGATTCTTCTGGGATTGTAATAAATTTTGAGGCGTCTAGGACATTAGGGCCCATTTGGATTTTGAGTTTGACAGAAGAACTTGTTTCTACTGCAAACACACTCTATCACCGTGGTTGAAATGACTTCATGTTAGAGGGAGGAGACACAACTAAGCCATTAAGATTCCATCCAACCAGGTATTTTACAATATAAAACTCTTCGTTAATGAAGACCGTAGGGAGTATGAGAGAATGCATCCTGTGGTCTTACAAGTAAAAATACTCCATCTGGTTGCTGATCAAAATTAGAGAGAAGATACTTGTTTTAAGTACGCTTTTGTTCCCTCCTTCAGTGCGTTTATATCACTCTTCCACCTTCTGGCTATACAACTAATAGCGCTGCATTGAATTCCTAGCTCTGGCTTTGGAGAATAGTGTGGCTTTTGGAACTACTGCTCCTTCTCCAGAGGCAACAAATCTGCCAGAATGTTTCTCCAAGTAGAACATCAGTGTTACTCCAGTCTGTGGTTATTGGGACCTAATGACTTGGAGATTAGGATGTTTTTTTATTTTGGAAGCAAATACCTTTTTGTCTGGTTTTTGCTATTTTTTCTCTTCTCACATCATCCTGTTAAAAACAATTTCTTCTAATAATTTTCAATTTTTCCTAAAGATATTGCTGATCTTTCAGTTAGGTTGAGAGTTTGCCAGTGAATTGTTAAATGAAAGAAATTTATTTAGGTTCATAGGAGTTTGCCATTCATGTTTAATAACAAAGTTCAAGAATAAATTATTTTATGAGTGATTTGCTAAATAAAGCAATAGAAATGTGAGTATGAATAGTGCATAATTGTTAGATTGCTGAATATACTTGCAAGGAACAGGAAAATAATTTTAATCTGTAAGGGAGTAAGAGTTTTTATATATAAATAATAATCATTAGTTTATATTCACCTTGGAGAAATTATTTTCCCTTTATAGAAAGTTGTACTGCCTGCAGTTCTTGTTGAAGCAAGTAATATGTGCAGAATCATTGGTGCATATTTTCTCACTGTGTCCTTTTCTCCTCTTTTATATAGTCCACAGGAGAAACCCCCACAACCCCAAAGCATACAAAAGAAAACAGAGAGAACTTCTTTCCAGTAACACCAGCCACACTGCATCCTACCCCAGTGAATCCAGACACTGTGACTCCTGAAAATCTCCTGAGACTGAATGACCTGCATTCCAAACCCAAACCAGCCTCTTCCTCTTCATCCTCCTCATCTTCAGCATCTTCTTCAGTGCCTCCATCCCAAGAGTCACACAGGGACACTGAGCATCTCCGGAGCCAGAATGCAGAGCCTGCTCCCAGCATGTGTGACCTGGCACGGGGTAAGTCCTCAAGACACTTGGCCCTCTTGCCAGGGCCGCACAGTGAGTCAGTGCCTGAGTTCCAGTTCTGTCCCATTTTGTGGTCATTAGAATATATTCAAAATGCAGCACTAAAGCAGGTTTTGTCTGGCTCTGAGATGGCCACATGCGTATAATTAATGCGTAATTTAATTAATAGGATAGATAATGAAATTCTAGTGTTTATGTAACTTAATGTAAAATTAAAGTGATTTTAAATAGAGAGTGATTCCAATTTCAAACTTAACTTGGGCACTCAGAGGAGATGGTTGTGCTTGTTTATGGGACATGGCATATATAAAGATGCCATAGCTCCTGCTACAGCCTGTATTTTTTTGCAACCTTAGCAGGAACAATGTCTGACAAAGCTCCTGCTACTGCCTATCCTCACCCCATCTGCTCAAAAGCTCCTGGAGACTTCAAGGCTTATTCTGTCCCTACTACGTGGTTGTTGGAAATACATAGTTGACACAGTCTCAGTTACCTCCAGCCACCATCTGAAATAAGGTCATGCTGCCCTCCTGGTAATTACTCTAAGAAATTTTGGTAATATTTTAAATTAGTATTTTCCCATTCGGATAATTAAGACTATAGTTTTACAGTACTGATACTTCATATAAATTACAATTTACCTTGTAAGTAAAATGATCCAAGTGTCTCAATCGTAAGAAAACATAATCCTTTTTCAAATATGACTTACTACTTTCCTTATAAAGAAAAGGACCATAAAACTGCTTATAAAATGTACAGACAATTGATAGGAGCCCAAATAAGCTGAGTGTACCACATATGTACAGGTATTGCCACTGATCTAGATAACATATTTTGTTCAATATCAGTATTTTTGTTAGTATTCTCGTATTGTGACTTTCTAAAGTCTTACCAAAATGCTTGTGGTACACAGTTTCCTTAAGTCATCAGTCTAGGCATCTAACTGCACCGGATTTCCTGAATGCCTCATCAACAGAGAGCAAACTAGGGAGAAATCAGTTTTCCCGATGGGTTAACCTCTGAGTGCAGGATGAAATTGAAATTTAAAATGCGGAATTAGCAGTTGCATGGTAACTGTCTCATTTTCCTGTCTCTCAAATCCTTGGAGAAATTGTCTTAAGAGGAAAGGAAAGGAGAGAGCAGAGTGATGATACGGAAGGAAAGGCCAGGTCAATGTGTAACCCACCTTGGTCGTTGTCCCCATGGAGCTAAAGAATAGTCATCTGGTGTCATAAGATACCTTCGCAGGCTTGTTCAGTGGGAGTAATCTGTGTCTTTGCTTAGACAGCACAAGGGAAAAGATGAATCCTGTAGTTTATAAAGTTACTCTGCACTTAGTAAGCAGAAAGATAGGATTGACAGTGCAGGTAAGAACTTCTGCAGCTTCCCAGGCCACCTTACCGTGGTTGTGTCACCTTACATCGATCTTTTGACTTCCTAGGTTTTGGCAGATTGTGAAATTTCATATTCTCATTCTTCTTGCTTTCTGCATATCATCTCAGTTGAGGGAGACAGGAGGGTTTTCCGACAAATATATTCCTCTGAAACTGTCTGAAGATCAAGAGGCTCTGTGCAGAGCTCTCATTGCAGTGCTCAGGGCGTGTGTTGTATCTGGCTCTCTGGCTCTTGGACCTACCAGACAGGTCTTTTCTGAGAGATACCAGTACTCTTGTGGGTTTTTTGTTTGTTTGTTTTTTTCTTTTTAAAATTCTCCTATCTTTGCACTTCCTTTAAGAAGAGCTGGTTCTAATTCTGTTTTACCCCTCTTTCATCTGCCTTCAATTAGTGCTATATTTCTGCCGAAACTCCTCCCATCGTATTTTCTGAGTAATGTTTTCATCTTTTCTTTCTCTTTTTAATTGTCATTTTGCTAACCTCCTCCTGTAGCTACTCGCTCACATGAGAGCATTCCGCGTCAGAGAGGACCAGCTGCTCCTATTTCCTGTGGCTTCACCCAGCAAAAGGAATGATTTTCCAAGCCGTGCTGGTGCTGTCCCGCTTGCTTCTTACATAAATGTTGTAGTGAGATTGAGGATATAGCGTACGATGACTGGAACGGAGTGCAGCACGATGAAGTCCAGCAACAAAATGATTACAGTGATAATTTCAGCATGAGAGTCTTCTGTATTTAGGCATAAATCCTGGAACTGCTAGCAGCCTTTAGCTTGGGCTAAAATTTGCTCTGCAGAAACTAAAATAGGACAATTAAAGTAAGCCCTCTGCAGTGTTCCCACTGTTCCAAGATTGTAGTGTTCTAAAATACTGGAAAATCATGAGAGATTCTCTTCTTTGCGGTCCTTATCCTCAAATAATTCTTATAAGGACTAAATGGGAAAACATTCATTCACTGATGAGTTTTTAACAGCACGAGAGGAGTTTTATATTTTAAATTATTTTAAATACTCTGTTTTGTTTAAAAGCAGCATTTTGCCAGAGTGGAATATAAAAGCATAACGCTTTTTTCCCCCCTTACCAATAAAAACCCCAGACTTTCACTCAGAGATGAGATAGTGAAATAAGTGTCCTAATTTAGAAATTATTACCACTTTTCCTTAGCCAGAAGTAAGGAATGACTTAATAGTTTCCTCCCATAGTGTGCAGGGATGCCATGACATGTAACCTGTGAAATGTCCATCTGTAATTTCAAATGTTTGTTACCTAAATGCAACAGGACAAGTCAAGGTGTGAAGATATTTCAGTAGGTGACTAGTTAAACTTTTCCACCCTCAGAAGTGCAAGAAATAAGTGTTAGGGGGGAAGTTTGCGTGCAAAGGTAAGTGGTAGTATCATAATTGTGAGCAATGGAGTTAATTTGCCTAAGTGCTTGGGCAGCAATAGTCTCCCTAAAAGACAGATTTTCAGAACAGTGGAGGTTTTGAAATAGGTGTTGAGGATTCCTTAATGATGTATTAACATGGCATTTAGCTGGGCTTCAGATTCATACCAGTATGTTTACATTTACCTGAGCTGTAAGGAGCAGCTTCTCCCTGGAGGCTGCAGCATCGCTTATTGCACCGAGTGCAGCCCGGTCTGAGGCTGCAGCCGAGGGCCGAGCCGCGGAGGGAAGCGCTGCGAAGCGGTGGCCGGCTCCACATTTACTCTCTCCTCTCGCAGCATTGGCCTCCTGTGATGGCATCGGTGTTTTCACTTCTCGTCTGATCCTTGCTTTTCTTGAAGCTTTTTGCTTTTCACAGTGGCTGCATTCTGAAAACAGCTTCATGACTGGATTTCAGCAGGGGGTTTCCTGCTTGTGAATGACTTCTCGAATCCCTCCTGCCTTGTGCTCAAACGGTATCAGCCAGTCACATCTTTTCCTGCTCCCATTGGGAGTGTGCTTGATCCAGTTTGCTAGGGCAAGAAACTCATCGTCCTAAAATTTTCAGTACATTTAATGGCCATTTCTGGCCTTCCCCATTCAGGTTGCTTTTGTTTTATGCGTTTGGTGTAATACTGCACAAAATCCTCTGGCATTCCTACTTACTATTAGTGATTTACCATGGATGCACAAAACCAATGAATGTTTTAATATTCATTGGTTTTGTGCATCCATGATAAATCACTAATAGTAAGTAGGACACTGATGCAGCTCTGAAACTGTGGCCAGTGATGTGATAAGTGTGTTGGCCAGGCAGGGTTGTGGTCCAGGAGCCTTGCAAGCCTTGGCCCGCCCTTAGATCCCCCTGGAAATCCCAGGGCATCCCTGGTCTTCAGCATATCCTGCACGCAGGGAGCACCTCTTCTGGAGACCACAAAGATTTATAAAAGAGGGTGGTAGTGACTATATTTTGGTTTTACTAGTCTTAGATTAATGGCAGCAGAATAAAATACGTGAAGGAGGGCTGGATCTAACTGAAAGCCTCTGGGTATTACATTATTTACAAAGTTTTCAGAGAAATCTCCTAAAAGAAAACAACAAAACCCAAGCTGTTCCAACAGCTGCTTTTTGTTAATTTGTACTGTGCTTAATTGGTGCTCAGGTCAAAGGAGAGTGGAACCCTGTTCAAGAAGGAAGGGGTCTTGCAGCTTTCACCAGGTAGCTAATGCATGACATTTGTAAGCAGGAGACCACAAACAAGAAGCTGTCACTATATTCTAGTATTACTGTGAGATGCTCTCCAAATGATGTGCTCTTGTGGAGTTAACATGGAGACACAAATACCAGTTATCTGTATCTTTAAAATACCATTTGAAAGTTTGTATAGTTGAATACTAAACTGGATTTTTTTGGTCTAAACCTAGAGATTCATTTTTTTTCTTTTTAATCACAATTTAACAAAAAAAAGGAGAGAGAGAAAATTGGTATGGAAGTATGGCAGCTTTAGGGCTTTTTGTTAGCTATGTGCATGTTAACATGCAGGTAGCTTTTGTGCTGTCTGCCTCTTCCAGGAACCGTGATGGTGGCAGGAAAGGTTGGTCGGTGCTGCTCAAATAGCCCCAAATGGCTGCCCCAGGGAGCTAGCTGGGGAAATAGCAGAGGCCGGGCACTACTGCAAGCAAACACTTCTAGTGCAGCCTCCTGTTTTTAATAGCATTGATGTGTCGTTAGCTGACCTCGCCGTCAGGAGGTGGTTTGGGCTGTGTGTGTTGTAACTGTGTGCATGCTCTACAGGACTCCCTCGGGAAATGCCCCGTCATTACAGTGCAAACTTCTGTTCACCAGACGTGTTTGAATTTCTCTTGTTGTAGCGGGCCCTGGGACTTGTGTTCTTCAGCCTTTGGCCTCCAAAATTCTCCCAATGCTGAATTTTTAGCATAGGACTTTGTGTGTCAGCATTGAACTAGTACCTTGAATGTGGCGTTTCTAGTCAAATACTTGTTCATACTGCTGTGGCTTCTTGGCAAGAAAGTTAGAATGAGTCCAGAGAAAGAAAACATGTAGGGAAAGGGTGCTGTGTGTCCCTGCTGCATTCCATGAGGAACCAAACAGCCTCACTACCTCCTGCAGCGCAGAGTTCCTCACACCAAAGGCCAGCTGAGGACTGATGCTCTCACTGCTTCTGTAGACCAGCATCCTTAAGTGACCCCTGTTCAGCCTGAGCTCCAGGACAGTCTTTCCACTGACCAGGCAGCCGAGCGGAGGAGGAAACTCTGAGCTCCTCCAAGCTCAAGCTTTCCATACGTAGACTTTCCAGCAGCAATATGGGAGAAACACTGTATTAATTCCCAGCATACTGGAGGGCAAGGCAAGTGGAATACAGAAGATTTGAATCACTGGCTTTTCATTAGATGTGTGGTAAGGTACTTATTCCATTTCGGTGGAGAGCAAAGGATCAGACCCGTTTCCATCACCATTACTAAAGAAGGAAATAATGACACCTAACTCATATGGTGAATTAGTACTGGTCAGTTTGGTGCTCAGTTGCAGGTGCTCTGAGTAGCCATTAAAATACAAAGTAAAACAGTTGTTATAGGGACTGGTAAAATAAATGTTTCCTGGTGTCTGCAGGTGCACAGAATTTGATCCTCTCTCTCTTAAAGTGTTTTGAAGGCAAGGTGGAACAGGATTGTTAATCTGCTGTAAGGCATTTTCAGGCATTTTCTTTGCTTGGGAAAATATTTTGCAGAGGGATGAAAGCAAGAGGGACAATTGCTTTACTTAAACACTTGAAGCTGTTGTCTGTTCACTTCTGCAAGCACATGCACCTCTGAATTCACTGCAGCACCGTGTTCTGAATGCCAGTGCTCCTTTCTTTTGCCTATAATGAAACCATATTTGGTGCAGTGAACTCTAAATTGTCTGTATACTTTATGCTTTAATACTTCAAACTGCCTCGCTCAGGAATTGGAAAACCCTTTTTTCCAGGTGCCAGACACATTCTCTGGGCTTGTCTTTCAGTTGTCATGTAGTAGCTTTAGCGCAGGACAAAAAATTTTTTCAAAATTCCAGCTAAAATGTTTTATAACAGTGTGACGTTACTGCCGCCTCCTCCCTGGCAGCGCAAGGAAAACAAGTGACAAAGTGCACGGTGCACAGGGAGTCAAGCACCTCATCACCATGTCTGTCCTGCTGCTTTTCAACTTTTTTTTGACATTTGCAAGTGCATATTTTTGAGGACGTTATGTTTTTTACTGCATCCATATCGGACAGGTGAAGTAATTCGCCCCGAACCGGGGCTGCGGTTGCATAATCTGCATGTTTACAGGGTGCACCTAGCATGGCTAGAGTGCGTGCGGTGCCTCCCGGGAGCGAGGGAGAGGGAATATTAACTGGGATGAAGTCACGAACCCCGGCGCCCGCTATAGGCATCTGCAAACACTGGTTGCCCTGGCAACAAGTGGAAAGAGGTTGGAGAGGGAAGCTGGAGTAGGTTGTTGCGTTGAATTGTTTTCAGCCTGTTTCTTCCTCGCTAAAGCAGGGGGATGTTGAAAGGTATGACGCGCCTCTCCGTGTGTGCTGTGTGCGGAGCGAGTTGCTGGGAAGGGGAAGGCTGGGCGAAAATTTCATAGGATTGAGCTCAATGGCACCTGAACTTTTCAAATAGGAGCAAATTTGGGCTTTTTCTGCATGCCTGGTTCTTGTTGCGTTGTGCTCTAAGTGCTGGGTGGCTCTGCGGAGCGCAGAGCCTGTCCCGTCTGCAGCCTGGAGACATCTGCCTATAGCATCTTTCGTCTTCAGAAGCTGATTTAATTTTAAGCTGGATTCGTAGAGCTAATGTTTGAAAAGCTGCCAGAACAGTGCAAGTACCGTGTGTTAGCGGTCGGTTTGTTAACTGAGATTAAATTGGAGCTTCGGAAGCCCTTCGGAAGGTGCTGTGCCTGTCTGCTTGTGCTCTGGCACTTGGGCAGAATATTGTGGCTCCCGAGTTAGTGGAGTCTTTACCTCCCCGGGGAAAGTTTTTATTAGAAAATCTGGGACATTGTGTTCAGGGCTATAACAGCGTCTTCCATGGGACAAATATCAAAATACTCTCTTCAGAAATCTGCTTCAGAAAGTAGGAAATTCAGACGCGTGTTTCCTCTTGAGTATCCTTCTGTCTTTTGCCCTTTCTGTGTAAAAGGGAAAAAGATGGAATAGATACCAGTGCACAGCATTAATCATTAATACAAATTATGAGATATGTACACCTAAAACAAACAATTGCTGCTATTTTCAAGAATTAAAATATATATATATATCACTGGCTTAATTTTTAACTTAAATAATGCCACTTGCAAGTGAGTATTACAAAAAGCCAAAATTGCACAGTCATAAAAGACTGAATTGGGTGACCCAGTCGTTCAATCACTGTGTATTTAACACCTCCGACAGCCAGGCACCGATTAGCAGTACTTGATTCTCATATACTGAAAGGTGCAGCCTAATACAATATTAACAAGTGTTGTTCCCAAAAGTGCACGAATAGAAACGCACACTTAGCGTGCCAAATCTATGCCCCTTCATTCCCATTCGCTTTCGCATAGAAACCAGCTGACACACAATTTTATTCAAATTCAATCTAATTTTATTACGCTATGAAGCTAGATCTGCAGAGCTAATAAAAACAAACGGAGCGGGGCCGGAAGCGGGACCGCGTGCGAGCGCCCGGCCTGCTGATGGGAGGGTGTCCGTGGCGCTCAGCCCTGTTCCAACCAGGAACCAACAGCTTCTGTGCGCGTGGGTCTGTGGGGCTGAACTGAGAAATAAGGCCCAGCAAATCAGCTTAAGCAATGATATGTCTTGTAATTAAGTAAAGGTAATAATCAGCGTAAGAGGTAGAGCTTTGTCCTTGGGCACTAATGCAAATCTGAGCTCTTATTCTGAATGGTGAACTGGTAAGTCCCTAATACAATTTAGCAGTTGCATACAATCTGTTCTCAGCTAACAGTATAGCTAAGCCTATAGGATTTACAGTTCATTTATAGTCGCTATCATATCTACAGAAATTAATTTGGGTTTTGTGTTTCTAGTTAATAAGTGAATAATTTAGTACTTAGCAAGGTGTTTAAACCTGGGAGTCTGAAGTGTTAAAGCAGGTTAGATGGATGTTGGCTTCCCAGCTGTCTGCCAGGATGGTCTTCTGAAATCGTTGTTTTCGTGTTGCTGTTTTCAGGTGCTGGGTGATGTTTCTTTCTGTCTTTTGATGCAAAGCCTGGCCCGTGGCCATGTGGTTGTGGAAGTGCTCTGGGTTCAGCCCCTAGCTTGTTGCTGCAGCACCTGTGTGAACCCGGCGTCCTGTGCTCGTGTGACTGGTGCAAAGGGCAGGCAGCAGCAAATTGTGATTTTCCTAGTGCAGGTTCCCGTAGTTTTAGGTACTTCCTCTGTGTTGTTTTTAAGTTGACTTGATCTGTTTCTACAACACAAGTACAAATGCAGCCATTAGTGTCGTACTGCCAGTGCTGAGTTTTGAAGTCCATGGAGAAATGTGCAGGTGAGGGCTGAGGATGGGAATTATGGTTGTCTCTGCTGGACCTTCCCTTTTTGTGCTTAATTGCATCCATGCAGGCCAGAGGCTGCCGTGGTTTGTGTGTGACATTTCCTTTTCTGCAGCTAGTTTCCAAGCAAACCCATTTCTTCTCAGGTTTGTACTGCCTGTCAGCCACCAGCTTAGATAATGGCAGTTTTTCTTTACCTGTGAAAATCAGTGGCTGAAAGAACTTACAAGAACTTTCCTTTCCAGGACGTCATTACCATTGTAAATTCTCAGTGATAAAGATTCAAAAGTGGTTTTCAGCTCTTCAGGAGTGGGGGAGAAAACGTATTTTTCCACTGAGAAAAATTGAAAAGTAATTCCCTTTAACAAGTTATGCTCTCAAAATCCTAAACTAATTTAGAAGAGGGATATATGAGGAATTGTGAAGCAATTTAGATTGTGGATTCACAATGCATTAGCTCATTTGTGGTAGTTACCTATGCACACCTTACCCTGTATAAATACAAGGTATTTCAAATCAGCAAAGACAGTCTTTTGATTTTGAAGAATATCTTCATTTAATCAGAAAATAAGAGCTTGTCCATGGCCTTGAAAGGCCAGCAGCTATTTCTGTCTGCCCTTCCCAGAAGGGGTTGTCATTGGTAGCTCACAGTAGTTCAGTGGAAATTACTTCTCTTATGTACAATATGCAACCCAGTGTGAAGAAAACTGGTTTAATATTACGTTCATTTAAAAGCAAATACAGATGAGATGTATTTAAGAGATTGGGCACAGATTGGGTTCTGAGTTAGGAACATTCCAGATGCTGGCATGGCAGAAGATTTTTGGCTAAATAACGCATTTGTAGAAGTGCAGGGGGCATAACAGTGAAAAATGGTAATTCAGTATAACTTTGCATTAGTTATGTCAAACCAGATCTGGCCCTGTTACTGGATGTTCACGGTAATTAATCTTACCTACCAGTAAGCTGCTTTTCAGAAGGTATGTGCCTGTGGTTGCAGCTCAGTGAGATGTCTGCATCACAGCTGGCTCCTCATTAACAGGGAGGGCTTTTGTTTCGCCTGGGTGATGGGTGTTTCAATCCCCAGTTCTCCAGAGGGTAATGGTCAGTTGGATGTATTTTGTTTCTTGTAGTCGTACAAGGATAACAAAATATCCTGCACCTGAATTCTTGTTTCTGCTTTTAAAATGATGCTTTTAAAATACCACTTTTTTTTTCTCAAAAGTTTGAATTGATGACAACGAAATGGTGCTTTTAAAAGGAAAAAACATCTCCCGCTCGGTTAGACAACAAAAGGACTGAGGCTTAGGAAGGGGATCAGGATGCCTCTTAATCTGTGAATTTTGTTTCGTTAATAAAGAGGAAGAAGAGCTTGAAGTGCCTTTGGAGGGCCTTGGATTTCAGCAGCAAGAGTCCCGGCTTTGTCAGCAAATGAAAATGGCTACGGTTGCGCCCTGCCCAGAACCCGTGTGCTGGCAGGTGGAACCGGTGACCAGCACGAGCTCAGGACATGTTTCTACTCAAGGTGAGGCTTTTTTTATGCTGCTTACGATTCTGGAAATTAGTGATTAAACGAGTATCGATATGCAGAGACTTGGATAGCTGTGGTACATATTCCTCAGCTTCTCTGCCTGCCTTTCAGTCAAGTATTCCAGAGTTTACAGGCATTCCTGGCAGCATCCCATCTTCCTGGAGAAGTGCCTTGTAGTCCCTTAATGGTTGTTCTTTTTGGTGGGTGAGTCATACTAAATGCCACATCATTCAAACCAAATACAAGACTAGCCAGTACCTGACTGTCATGCTGTGCTGCTTTTAATCAATATTGGAATAGTTAGCAGAGGGAAACAGTTTTTTGCAGTACTCATACTAAGGATAACATAAATACCCAGCTTTACAGCAGTTAATGCTTTCTGTCCCTCCTCTGCTTCCTAGCCTAGAAAAGTCGAGATGATATTTTAACTGCGGGGGGGGGGAAGTATATGTAGTGTTTATGGAGGACACTCTTATATCCTCATGTTTGTGTATCTCCTTTTTTTTTTTTCTTTTTTTTCTGTGAGCAGCAGATTGTCCTGTGTCTGATTGCTGCAACATTTCTGGCACTGTGCTCTGAAATGATTGGTTGTGTTTGGCGGTGGGTCACAGAGCTTGATGGAAATCCGTGCTACAATTGGAGTGGCAGTTCTTATATCCTTCTATCCTGCTGAAAATGTACTATTCAGTATTACATCTTTCAGTAGCTGGTGCTGCCACTTTGTTTTTTCAGGATAGAATCAGGAAACTGGCAAAAAAAGATAGCTCTGACTGTACATGAAGCAGCATTATTAATCAGTCCCATTGTCCTTATCATTAAGTGTACATATTATTTTGGAATATGATAGTGTCTAAGGAAGGGCCAGGTATCTCTCTGCTGTTTGCAGAGAACTAAAGAGCAAGGAGATGAGCTCTGTCTGAGCAAGTTTGTGTTGTAAAGGCTGCAAGCTGAGGTGCCTGAGGAACATGCAGAAATGATGTGACAGTGCTAAACAGTGTGGCAGAGAGGGCATGAGCACAGCAGAGATCATCTTTTTCGGACATCACACCAAAGGAGGTTTCTTATGGCAATATTTGAAGAGAGTAATAAAGTAATTTTTGCAAGTGTGTTGCCATATGTATTTCTTAACTTGGGAGGGCAACTGTGGATTTGTTTCCTTTAGCAGAAAGCACAAAGGTCTTCCTTGGAAAAAAGCACCGAGTGGATGGTGCAGCTTAACAATGTGAATGGGTAGGAGATAGGAGCTGACATCTCAACAACAATAGAAAAAGAAGATAATACTACAGAGGAGGAAGTTAAAATAGCCTCCTAGGGAAAAAAATAAGCAGCTTTATTTGTTGCATTACAATGTGGCAAGTATTAGAGAATGCAAAAGTAAGATGATGGAATCTAGAACAGCAGGTGAATGTTTGCAGTAGCCTTCTAACTAGATGCAAATGGATCAAGGCTGCACTGTTGTCTGTCCTGCTTGGCACACAAGGGCTAAGTTCCTATTTTCCAGTAAGATTTTTGAAAACTACTATTGCTTTCCAGTTGTCACTGTGGAATCTTGAGGCTCTTTCTTCTTCTATTTCTGAGCCTTAATTAAAGTAAGGCTTGAAAAAAAGCCAGCCAGCCATATGCCTAACAATCTACTTTTTCCTCTCCTTTGACATTTGAAATCATAGTCTCCTAACATGTTTTTTTTTTTTTTTTTTTTTTTCTGTACTGTTTTCTCTTTAGCCTCCAGTTCCAAGCCTGAACTCAGCTCCAGCTCGCAGACCTTGGGAGGTCAGCAGAGCAAGACAGATGGCACCCGTGTAAAAACTCGCGTTCTGCCCAACATGCCAAAGCTTTTCATACCTTCATCTATCACCAAATTTCCACCTGAGATCACTGTCACTCCACCCACTCCCACCCTCCTTTCTCCAAAGGGCAGCATTTCAGAAGAGACCAAGCAAAAATTAAAGGTAATAAAAGGGAAGCACTAACTTTTTTAGATGCTTGTTTTTATCTTAATTCTCCTCTAAATAAAAATCCTTTGTGCAGGAGCAGTAGTTCCTGTCCCCAGTTCTGGGGCTTGCTTAAGTAATGGAAAGAGATGCCAGCTGTTCTAAGCAAGAGTCAGTTTTTAAGGACCAGTGAAATACTGGCCATTGGTAAAATCACAGCTGTCCCAGCCCCTTGTCCGTGGGAGTTAGAAAGAGTTACAAAAATGGGTGAGGGAAGTAGTGCAGACACTGCAGTTCTTATGTTAGTGGAAACTAGTAGAATTTTAATGTGGGGTAGCCTACAGGTAAATGCTATATTGTTTCACATTAGGATGCCATATATTTATAGAAATAAGAGGGCTTATGAATGTGAAGCAATAGCAGCCAGTTGGCTTTTATCCCTGTGATCATGGGTTTATCCTGACTATTTAGCAATATATTCTCTCTCTCTCTTTTTGGGATCAGTCTGCTATTTTGTCTGCTCAGTCTGCAGCGAATGTAAAGAAGGAGAGCCTTTGTCAGCCAGCTTTGGAAATCTTAGAGACTTCAAGCCAGGAGTCCTCACTGGAAAGTGATACTGATGAAGATGATGACTACATGGACATATGAATGAATTCTGGCCATCACCAACACCAACCATATAACCATTCTTGTTGCCGACATCTCTGACAGGCATCCTCGTTGGCATCATTCCCCATTTAATCTACATCGCTGTGTTGCTCACGTCCATTACCTTTGCTACCACCGCTACTGCTTGTATTGCCTTCACAATCTTCGCCATTCTCCCCATCGTGGTGCTTGACAGAAGGAATGATTGTTTACTGGGCAGTTAATTCACTTGGACTCTGTTGTCACCCTTAACTCCAGCAAACACAAGAATGTTTTGAGCTGCAACTCGCATCTCTACTGTTCCTGCTTCAAAACAGAGCCTTGGGAGCCCGTCCTGTGGCTCTTTTCTATAGCATTTTTCTACCTTTTCATTGTCTTTCATTTTCCCCACTGGCTTAAGTTTTCCTCCCACAGCCTAGTCTCTGTCTAGCCATGCCACGATTAGGCCAGCAGCTTCATTTAGGGTGAACGGAGCAGCAGAAGTTTGCTGAAGTGGTAGATTTTTCAGTCGCATCAGGGAAGTCAGTGGCTTTAGTTCAGTGCAGGAAGGATGAGCTGGAAGCCTGTGAGCTCTGCGGCACAGCTGGACGCAGGCAGAGAGCTTGGCCTCCCATTTGTGCTCATTTCACTCCTGTGTGTGAGGTCCAGCAAACATTATCTACCTGAATGTTGGCTTAAAGAACTGAACTTTCCAGAATTGTCTTACAGTCCTTTCTCTTACAATGCCTTGGACAAGCATTTTGATTTGGGAGCTAGATGATATTTTTATGGTGGTATTGAAAAAAAGCCCTTAAGATTTCACTACCATTTCAGTAATGTCTGTTTTTTACAGAATGACACGAAAAGATGTTTTTTTTAAACTATCTGCAGAGGGACTGCTCGCAGTTATTTATATGAGAAAATAATAGTAACAAACCATTTTTTTCTACTGAATGTTAACTTTGTAAAATAATGAATGCAAACCATGCAAAAAAAAATCCATGTCACGCTCTATATATAAACAGATATGCGTGCGCACACACACATGCAAACGCACACATGTGTATATATATGTGTATATATATATGATAAAAGAAAATGCATACAGCTTGCCATGTTGGATCTCTGTGTTTGCGGGGGTGGTGGGGAGGGATGGGTTTCTGTGAAATGCAGAGCTTTGTATAAACCCTTGGTTTTTGTTTTTTTTTCTAATAAAGTTGAAATGTACTTCCCGTTGTCTCTGGTGGTTTGAGAGGTCAAGATGCTGTGGTTCTGCAAAGGGTACTGCTGCTCTTCCTGCATTTCTGGACAAGGGCAGAAAATATCAACCTTTCCTCAGGGCTATTGGGTTGGTGTTGGTCTTAGGTGGCCCAAAGCCTGGCACCCGCGGCCCTGCTTCGATATCCCCAGTGAGCTGCAAACGGGATCCGAATAAAAAGCAGCAGCATCAGACTTTGTCTTGCAAGTTTATTCTTGTCCTCCACCTGGTTCATTTTGAAAAAACATAATTTGCCAGTGAGTGAACGCATCTGTCATGGGTGTATTAGCTGGTCGTGTATCTTGTTTGCTTACGCTGAGTGATAGGTGAGCAGGAGGCCAGTGGCACGTGGAGAAGATGGGGTAAGTAAACAGTGAAGGCAAATGTTTCTTTTTAATGGTAAGATGTTTTCAATGCTTGTTTGCTTATTTGGCTTAAGTTATAGTGACAATGTGTAGCATACTCTATAGGCATTGACTGGTAATAGGCTCAGATAGTTCTGAAAGTAAAAGGAATAATCTTTGTTTTTAGAAGATAGCACAGGAAGGACAAAAAGGAAATCAACTTGCAATGAGAAATAGAATACAACGAAAAAGTGAACTTCAGCCCAACGTTCTTGGAGAATATCTTTTTAATTAGTGCTCTTAAGTAACATAGATTATATAGGCTCTTTGACTAATAAAGTTTCTTAATTGTATGGCTAACTTAAGGTCACCTATGCATTCTTAGGTCCCCACTCTCGCTCAGTTATGATGTATGCAGGCAATTGACTTGATTTGACTTAAATATCCTTAGTGTAGTCTAGGCAGGAACGTGGAAAATCTTCATTAATCTGGGCCTTTTATTTAAAAACAGAGTGTTTCTTAATTGAATTCAGTCATTGGAAATAGTAGTTTTCCTTTATTCTTCTTGAAGTTTCCTTGAAACTAGGTATTTTGTAATTATCTTTTTTTTCTCCCATTCCTGCTAAAAAGCCTGATCTTGAACTTTCTGTGATTTCCAGCCTTCTTTCTTTTGTGTATGTGATTTTTTTACTACTGAAAGAAAATTACCACAGTGAGAAAACTGTTCCTATGAGAAAAGTGAGCTGAACATAGTCTGCTCTAAACTTGTTTAAATCAACACACTGCAAAACCGCAACTTATTTTGTCAGTTTTCTAGAAGTTTTTAAGTGTTTTTCTTGCTCTTTATCTGTGATATTTCATTCCTATTATGCTCTCAGGTAGCTCAAGGAGTTTTGTTTTCAGGCTCAGGGAGTTCCTGAGGCAGATGGGGTTACCTGGGCTGCCACCTTCAAATCCTGCTCCTCTGCTAGTGGCCAAATACTGCTCTGCTCAACATGGACCATCTGCTCATCTCTGCCAAAGGACCATTCCTCTTCTCTACCTATGAAATCTTGTCTGGTAAGTTCAGTTTACGTAGCCCTTGTTCAATTCAGGGATCTGTATTCTGGGATGCTCTTTCTCCGAAGCAGCATCCCTGCAGGTTCTAGAAACAGGAACTTAAAATCCTCTGCAAGCAAAACTGTTCACTTTGTATGACCATCTCTGAAACATCACAGTATAATTTTATGGAATAAAAAAAAAAAAAAAAAAAAAGGTAAAACTGAATTAGCTGTGATTTTACTTGAAGCAATTTTTTTTTTAATCCTAAACATAGATATAATAACTTGAAATCCCAGTACAAACAAGGTCAAATTACCAACTACTGTGTTTCAGAGTTGAGTATCCCATGTAAATAAGGCTTCTGATCTTTAGAATTAACTGCGTCATTGGTGTTTCTGAGATCCCTGTGCTCCCAGATCTCATGGTAATACTGTGTCAGACAAATAGCAGTTACTGAGTATACTGCATATATATACTGCAAGCAATTTTTTGAGTACTGAAATCCAAAACTGCTAAAGACTTCCGGCCAAATAACAAGAAAAGTTTCATTTTGTTTTGTTTTCCCAAAAGCAAATGGGAAAAAAAATGACTTTGAACCAGATGATGAGAAGAATTTGTGCTTTCTGCACTGTTTCTGGGCATTGCTTTTGCACATAGTGAGGTATCTTTCACTGGGGACCATTCTTAAGGTAGATAGTACTGGGATTTATTTATATTTAATGCAGTTCCTTTTCTTGGCACAAGGATTATATAATCTATACATAACTGAGGCCATCAAGAATTTGAATCTCTGAAGCAAGAGCTAGTGCTTTTACTAAGAATTTTTGTTAGGCACATGTTATTGGTGACTTCTTCCCACTGGCTGTCAAATACTGCTCCTCAAAAACTAATAACTTATTCAATATTAAATGTCTTAATTTTATCAAGTACTAGGGTTTGTTAGCAGTTTTTTTTTAAATTAGAACAAGGTTGCCTCATGAATAATGAAATTAATGTCTCTTGCAGCCAAAACAAACACCATATGGGCAGGGAGAAGGGGACCAGAAGAGGAGGAGGAAGGCATGGCAGCAGAGCTGATGAGAAGACAAAATGCATTGAATGGAAACAGAGGGGTCAGGTGAGAATAGAATAAGTTGTGTAGATCAGTAAGCAGTAACTCACTAAGGTGACATCACACAGTTGTTAAATTCAGCGTTCTGGTTGTGGCAGCGGTGATGACATTTCTAGGAAGCTGAAAAATTCATGGCGCACGTAACTGTGTGTGCAGTGCTACGGGGCATAGCTCTCGTGTTCCTGCAGGGCTTGCTGTGTTTTTCAAGGAGTAATGTGGCAGAGTAAGTGAGTTAGGATGCTCAGAAGAAAAAGCAGCAAGCATAAATTTTTCAAGCTGTTGCTCAGAGCCGGGATGGAGGGACTTCGTTGTTGCAGCTGAAGTTGATGGCAGGAATGTCAGGGTAGGTGCTCCGCACTAATTGCCTTCCTTGCCTTTCTTATGACTGATGATCCACCAGTACTAAACTTCCAGGGGGAGTAATTTAGGGCAATGTTTTCTAGAAAAGTTACATGGTTTTCAGCTCCTGCTTGCTGTCCTCTCGCCCAGTCTGCTTGTGCTTATTCAGTTCTGTAACTTTCCACCAGCCTGCGTGCTGCATTTGAGGTTCCCCCTATGCCTTCAACCAGCCTTTTCATCAATATACTTAGATATGGATTATGCTGTCCCAACTCAGGTGATGTTCCAGTGTAGTTAAGGAGGTTTTAAGAGCCTAATGAACACATTCTTAGGAAACCTAGTAGGCTCCGTTTTTCTCAAGTCTTAAAAAAATGAATGGTTAAGGAGGTGCTTGGGCATGATTTCCATAGCAGTACCTCTGTGTTGCTGTTTCTGAGCACCCTGCTTTGCTTTGGCATAATTCTTTGTTCTGATCTCCCTATCCTGTATTAGGCCCTCTTGGTTTAGTTAGTAGCATCATCTTTTTAGTTTGGTGTCTTCCGAGACAACCTGTCAGAAGCAGAACTGTGTCCGTGCTTGGTGCGCCCGAGTGTTTCACCTGTGACTGTTCAGTAGGCGACCATGAAATCCATCCTGGCTTGTTTTGGTGTTAACCAGGCATCCTGGAGAGTTGGTAAAGTGAAAATTGAATAGTGAGGATCTACCTTTCAGCTAATTGTCAGCAGCTGGATCTATGCTTATGCAAAGGAAGGTCAGGTTTAGAAACAGAGATTAAGACTGTATTTACCATCAGCTTCCCGATTCAGGTATTTGGTGTTAAGTAATCAAGATCAAGAAGCAGCAAGCACAGTCCTGCGGGCGGGTGGAACGTCTCTGCAGCCCCGGGTCCGTGCACACGTCAGCCCCGTGTCGCGTCCCGGCTGCAGCGCTCTGGGCAGCGCAGAAGGGAAGCTTGTGCCACGCTGCCGCCCGCAAACGTTGCAGCTCAGCAACGGTGCAGACCGTGTGCTGAAGAAATGTGTCTTAGCTCTGCTCAGCAGTGGGTGCACAGGCTGCAGCAGCTCGAGGCGCGCGCTTGGGATTGCTCTGTGAGCCTCGAGTGTTGCTGCTGGGCGCACTGAAGCAGACGGTGTTACAGACAGCAGCGGGCGGGCGCCTGGCGTTTGAGTCACCCTTCCCGAGGGCGGCTGGCTCATCTCACAGGATTGGCCCTTTCAAATCAGTACTAACGTGCTGGGCTGCAGGGAAATCCCACCGGAGATTTGAAGACAAGTCTCTTCTTGGGTAGACGTTCCTGTACCTGCTGCTGGTTATCTAGTGCATGCACAGGGATGTCATCCCAGCCTGGGAGCCACCTCCAGACCCGGGATTGGCCCGGAGCGCAGCCTGGTGCCACTCGCCCCTGCACAGCTTTGCTCCAAGTACATGGCCTGGGCATCTTGCTGCCTGGGGATTTCTTTGACCATAGCTGGACCTTACAAAGTGGGTCCTTAGCTGTGTGTGGAACATGTGCTTCTGCTTAATTTTTTCCCATCTTATCTCCATCTTCACAGCAAGCATTTGAGCTGTTTGCCCTGTTCGAAGGGGCTTAAATACTGCAGAGGCTCAGGTGCAAGCTCAAAGCACAGCAGCTGTGAATGTGAAGGGACATTCCTATATATGAGCTCCAAAATAGCTTGTATGGATGGATTTCCCCCATACAGAACGTCCTGTATGAGTGGAAGGCGCGTGGCAGGCCTGGGCTCGCCGTGCAGTGCCCGTGTCTGCTCCGGGGACGCTAGAGGGGGCCTGTCACTAATAAAAGGGAAAGTAAAAGAGGTGACGGGGGATCCTCATCTGGACTTTCCAAAGAGCAGATTAACTTACCGTCTTGGAGCTCACCCATGCCTAAG
Source organism: Crypturellus tataupa (assembly GCA_034781795.1). Taxonomy (NCBI): domain Eukaryota; kingdom Metazoa; phylum Chordata; class Aves; order Tinamiformes; family Tinamidae; genus Crypturellus; species Crypturellus tataupa. The sequence continues at coordinate 2,613,242 of JAWLRI010000709.1, read as the reverse complement.
GCCCCTAAACAGCCTCATGTCCTTTACACACATTTATTGTCTAATTCAAAGTGAAGAGAGTGAGGCAAGTCCCTGGGAATCTTCTCAGTCCCTTTACAGGAGTCTGTCCAGGGCTCCTGCGTGAAAACCAAAGCAAAACAAAGAGCAAACCCCCACACCGTTACCATTAACACTGCAGTCTAGTAGGGAGGTAGGATTGCTCTATACCTGCTTTCACATGTAGCACATTTTGGCTTTTGCATCGTAGCTGTGTTTCCCTTAATGGTAATTGTCTATTTTTTCCTATTAAAAAAAAGCCTCCTGGGTATTTTTCCTTTTCTCATTATGTAGCATATGGAGGAGGGAGGGAGAGTACCTTTTGCCTGGTAGTCTGTTAAAGGGCTCAAATAGCTTCATCAGGCTAAATCCTGATTAATTCCATATATTTCATTGCAGTGGCTTGGGATTTGTAGCAATGAATCTGAGTCCAAGAGTGAGTGATAAACGTTTAACTCATCTGTAAAACATTTTGAAAGAGTTTGATTAAAGGGCATTTTAATTAGGAATCAAAAAAAATGTGTATGAGAGTAATGAGAGAAATGAGAGAGAAATGTGTAGCTTTCAAGCTTGAAGAAAATCTTGTATAACAATCTGTTATATAAAGTAGAAACTGAGTAGGCAGCCAGGAGCTAAGATCAAGTACTGCAGTCATCTTGCAGAAACGCACATGAAACGGGATCGTGAGCTTAGCCGAGGCCATGAACTGACTGCACAATCACAACAACAAAGTCTCTCCTACCAAAGGGAGAAGTAAAATCACCCTTCCGCCTCCGGGTAGGATTTATCTGTGCAATTAAATGATGCTACATGCAGCTTAGTACAGAAGCATCCAGTGATACAGTCCCAGTGGGAGCAACACTTCACAGTGTCTCCCTAAGTAACACTGTCTTACTAGAGGAAATTGCTTATCTAAAATCAAGTCAACACATACAGGTAAATGTATTTTTTGCTGTCAGATTAGACACTAAAATCCCCTTCTCAATTCTTATTTTTCAGCCTTTTTTTTTCTCTTTCTCTCGCACCCCCCTCAAAACCTTGCAAACAGTGAATTCCAGTATAAATGGAATATAAGCAAAGTTCATATATGGAATAAGCTTGTGATAACCACATTGGAATGGTATTCATTTGTTTTTAGATAGAGTGTTGTTATTCTGAACATGGTAGACAGGAAAGTAATACAGGCTGCGATTTTCACGTGCACCAGGGTTTTACAGTGCTTCATATATAAATGATTAATTGTTATTATTTGTGTATAACCACACTTAGCTTAAGAACCTGCCCGGGTACTCGCATTCTTTTCTTCTTACTTCTCTGAGGTTTTGGCCCGATACCAAGGGCTGTGCACAAGATGTAATTTGCAACTGAGTTTTATTTGCAAAGGTGCCTTTGTATGAACTAGTAGCTAATGTAACACTGAACACACATTGTTCAGGAATAATTAGCAGAGAATGTTATATAAGCCCAAAAGCTTTATACTGCACATGTGTTTTTGATTCCTTGCAGTGTTTTTTTTCACACTTGAGATTTAAATTTCTTAAGTTACACATCCAAATATATGAACAGAAGCACATTTCCTCTCCTAAATGTGTTGCTATGTATAAAATGTGTCTCCTTTAGTAAGACTGCAATGAGCATTTTGTTTCCCCTTATGAGACAACGCTTGACAAATTCCCAAAGAACTGCTTAACTTGTTAATTGAGCTAACATGTCAAAAACACCGGGATATGCAAATATTGAGATGTAATATTTTAAATATGGAGATTTGTCACTTAGGAATGTCTAGACTGTTCATTAGATATCTGTTAGGTTAGAGTGGGCTGAAGAAAAAAAACAAGGGTTAGAAATTCGTGGTGGAAGTTCCCGAGCTTGCAACATCCATTTGCAATGCAGTGCCCTCGAGGAACCCATGCAAGTTCAAACAAACAACAGTGCCGCCCCGACTTTCCCAATAGACAGCCCTGCTGGAAATGCTTCCTAGGCTTAATAAGCAAATGGGCTTTCCCGGGAGCATAACAAAGATCCTAACGCGTCGTCTCGCAGGGATGAGAAACCCTACAAGAAATTTTTCACTTTGACTTTCATAAACAAAAATGACTGCTCAGAATTGCACCTCCTCGAGTCTTGTTGTGAAGAGAGGAGTTTCTTGGAACTCGAGTGCTACCAGTTCCCTTTCTTTTTTACCGGTGCGCTTATGAACTGGTGTTAGCATCCAAACAAGGGCTTCTGCGCATCCCACCATGGCCGAAGCGGCGCGTCCCGGTGCCCATCCCGATGCCGGGGGAGTTCTGCCCGCTCCAGGCTCCCGCGCAGGCTCCGCCGGCCGCAGCGGGGCCGGATCCGCTGGGCTGGCAGGTGCTTAGCCCGTCTGAGCGCTGCTGCGCCGCGCGGCGGGACGCGGCCCCGGCCCCGCCGTGTGGATTGGCAGCTGTTAAGAGGCAGACACGAGATCCTTTAGCAACTGCACATAATTCAGATGACTGCGCCGGAGACGCCGCCGTCTAAATTAACGCGTTCGCTTCTAGGCAATTGCTAACTGAAGGAAAACATAAGAGAGAGCAAACAGCCTGTGACTGCCTGTGCTCTTCCTGCATGGTGCTTGCCGGTGAGAGGAGCTTCCCGCAATTTGAGGGCAGCCTGGGCAGATTTCCTTGAGTGTTACAACGCGCAGTTTGCAAGTGTGGTCACACTTCAGCAGTGACAGCTTGGACACGGCGACAGCGCGGGGCAGCAACCATCACGTGAGCTGCTCCCAAGGCAAACAGGAAAGTAGCTGCAGGTACAGAAATATCAAGTGTCATTTCCAAATGCAGATATTCTGCTCAAGGTGAGGGTTAGACAAGGGCAATATTTCTTCCAAAATATGCACTTGATTCCACATATGTGACACATGATATTCAACATGAATGAGATTGCTGTTCATTTCAATGGAGATGGAAGACAGCACCATCAGCTTGTATGTGAGCATAGGCTGCATTGGAGGCGGTCTGTTTTGTGCCCTAAAGCACGATAAAAGTATTTCTACAGCCAAAACCTGACAAAACCTCATTCCACTGGAAGCAGATGCTTTAAAGTAAACCTCCTTCCTTAGGTTAATTTCACAATTAACCCCTGAACTCAAAATGGCCTAACAAAAGTTGAAATATCTTCACTGCCAAAAATAAAAGCACAAATGGAATTTGTGGGAAAATTGACTGCAAAGAATATACATGGGTCTGGCAGGATGTATTAAAAATTCACGATGTAACGTGAGGTTTTGAGAAACTCTTATTAAAGTAAACTATCAGAGAAAAAAACTTTCAGAGTAAACAGGAATTCAATATACTTCCAGAATTACTGTAAATTATTTTGAGACTAATGCTTAAGAAAGGCCAAAGTTCCTAATGAATTCTGGAATTATGATGGATATGATGTAGGGATGAATTGTGAGGAGCAGCTGGATTCATCTGCATGGCCTCCAGGAAGGGAATCATGAAGCAAAGGAACCTTTAGCAACACCTGTCCTGTGTCATCATCCCTCGTGAGGGGAGTCTATTAGGAATATAATTTTATTTATATTTATTTATATTTATTTATTATTATTTTCTCCCTATCCTCCATGGTTGATATTGTTGCAGCAAGGAAATTCTGGTGACTTTCAGAACAGCATCAGCAGGTTGGAGTCACTCATAGATGATGATGGACAAGAAGCAGTTTGATGCTCGCTGTCTTCTGTAAATGGCTTTCTGGAACACTTGCTCAATATTCACTTTCCTCATCTATTTTATTCAGAACTGCATTGTTTTATGGAATAAATTATAAGGGTCAAAAGAACTGAGTTGTGCTTTGGGACTTTCCTACTACCTGCTAAGTTTTTCAACAAACTCCGTATAATCCCTTTTCCACCTCTGTAAAACAGAAGCTACTTGTTCAAAAAAAAAAAAAAAAAAAAACCCGAATTGTCATTGAATTTCAAACTAGGATATTTCTATGTATCTGAAATAGTTTATCACTTTATCTTCTGGCCAAGTTTAGGTAAAGCTATGACTTTTCTCTCGTTCTGATGGAACGAATGTTAATTTTTGCTGGGAACTGTTCCCACAATGGGAGTAACGAAGAGGAATGCAGAAAAGGCCCCCAATTTACTGGCCGTGCTAACCCGGAAATTCCTTGAGTAAAATTTTGGAGAAGACCAACAAGTGTCCACTGTGGTAAGTGTGGGACACGCTCAGCCCTTTGCAGAGCTCCTAGCTTTGACTGCTCAGATTTTGGAATAATTCAGTGCAGAAATAACAAGTGTCTTTTATAATTGAGACTGACTTAGATTTTTCTTTTTTTCCTTCTCCCCACTTGAAATTCTCTGTTTTTTTTAACCATTTAACAATATGTTACTAACTATCCATTATGAACTGCTTTATTCTCTCCTAGATGAAAGAGCCATGTAAGAAAAAGAATTCTCCAAACCCCCATGCCTGAATTGGAGAGATAATGTCAATGGAATTAACACATTGTCCTCGTTGAATGGTCTCCTGTGGCTATATAAACATCAAGGTAAAGCATTTCCAAAGCAGACAACATTAGTCTGGTAGTACTGTTCTATTAAGAGAGCATTTCCTTGCTGCCTAAATACAAATGTCGATTTAATATTTTGTGTGGTGGAGGCTGATGTAAACAGAGAATGCTGATTTTGCAGCTTTTGTTTACTTTTTGATAAGTGCTGATAAATTTGCTGGAGCAAATCTATTACTTTGCCTGGCTAGACACGGAATGGCTTTAGCCATGAAAACACAAGTATGTTGAGGTTTCTCTCAGCTGCCCGCTCTCCTAAGGGACTAATTCCATTTCAGAAGTAGCTTTTAGAAAAAGCTGGAGCTGAGCCGCCTTCAAGAAAACTGGGATTCTTTAGCCTGGGGAACGTTTGCTGTGAATAATTATCTGCTGCAGTATTTGCATCTATTAGCAAAACTTTCATCTCCATGAACAGAAAGAGACTGAGGCTTAAATACCTTTGATATTTTGGTAAGTAAAATCTTCATGAGATGCAAGTTTCAATTTTTGCCTTGAGGACGGCAAAAAAAATGGCAAGGCCGTGCTAGGCACATACCTTTCTAAGTGTGACAGTTCTGCTGCAGACTCATGGTCTCACCTAATGCAAGACAGAAATCAGTAATAAGTGAGTGCTGCACAGAAACAGATTTTAGTTGCTTGCGTTGTAAAATTGTGGCCAGTGTCTGCACTGCAAAAGCTGTATTTGTTCAGTTAGAACATGCACATGAAAGTAATGACTTCCTTTATTATTACCTGGTTCTTGATCAATGTCTGACTAGAAAAAGAAACAGTATTTCTGCAAGCATATTTTCATTTGTCTTTGGATAAGAAAAAAAAAACAGGCAGTAAATGCTGAACTGGAATATTTTATCTAACAAGTTCTCTGCTTAGAGAACTTTGCCATGTGCGTTTTGCTCCCGTGAGTTTTGCTTCCTCCTTAGGAAGTGAGTCACCAGGTTTGCTCCGTATCAAGCTGGTCGTTGCCCAAATCCCGCGTGCGGGCGGGTGGGGAGTCAGCCCAGCGACTGAACCCGTTCACCGGGCGGACAAGGACACGTCCCTCTCCAGACTGAGGCAAGTCAGAGGCGTCCGGAAGAAGCCCCCGTTGCCTCTTCCAGTGCTAGAGCAGTTCTGGGAAAAAGGACTTCAGTTTGCAAAGCTGATTTTAGCACTTTTTGTGGTCTTAAAGACTGACACAAGAGAGAGGCGTGTTGTCCATCTCAGTCGTTTGCCACCAGCCCAACCCTGGCTGTATTCCTCAAAGGAGAAGACTCTTGGCACAGGGAATATTCCGTTTCTAAACTGCGGTAGCCCTTGGCTAACAAGGGATGGGAGCAGGGAGGAGCTGTTCCTAACAGGAACTTGTTAAGACATGAAAAATGACTTAATGAATCTTGAATGCTGCGCGTGAGCTAAATATGCCAAGTGGATACGATTTGTGTAAACTCGAGTCCTTTTTCTCCCTCGAGGGCTGTTTGAAGCACTTTAAAAGCAGAGAGGAGAAAAACTATAAACCGTGAGCTTCAAAACAGCAATGAAAAAAGCTTCAGTCATCCCTGGATCAATCTTTTGTCAGCCAGAGGAGAATGGCTGATGCCTTTAGTGTCTCCACTGTCACTAAAAGGCACTTCTTGGGGTATGAAACCCAGCAGCTCAATAACATGTCACCTTCCCCATTACTCTGGCCTGGTGCTAGGAGTGGTCTGCCAAGCTCAGCAACATTCAGACTGCAGTCACACCTGCCGTGCGAGTAAGTGCTTGGTCTGTTGTGAATTATGATGTGTGGAAGCCCAGGGCTTTCTTTTTGCAAGTCCTCAGCTGGGTACAAAAGATGATGACGAGACCCTTGGGCCCAGCAAGAGGACACCAACAGAGAAGCATGTGCCTTTGACATTATTTTTCCCATCTGCTTCTTGCCATTCATTTCTTCCCTGGTTTCTCTGTACCTTTCTTTTCCCGTACATTTCCCTCCCACTTACCCCCTTTCTTTTCTTTGGCAAACATGTAGGACCTCCTGAACAAGTAAGAGACAGCCCTTTGGAGAAGAGTTGTTATCGAGCCCTTCTGCATCTCCTCTGTAGGATCCTTCAGGACGCATCAGGAACCCGCACGCCCATGGTTTACAGCAGCAGCGCCAGTGCAGGTGCCAGCCTTGTGACAGCTGCAACTTTGGTCAGGGGCTAAAATCAGCAGTGTTAACGCCAGGTGACAGAAAGCAGCCCATCATCTAGTATGCTGGAGATTTTTTCATCTCAGATCACACTAAAGTACTTTTCTGTTTAGTCTGAGACCTAAACAACCAGGAGACAAAACCTGTGGGGAAAATTAGTCTTTTCTCCTTTCCCATGCAAGAGCATAACCCTCCTCCCACATAAAAGAAGGTGCCAAGGTTTTCAGATGATTCTTTTTAGAATCTGCAGCCGTCTTCTATCCGCAATGAAGTCCTCCCAGCTACTTCCATCTCTCTCTGGAGATGAAGGGGAAGAATTCAGTGCACTCGGTGCTGTGATCGTCACCCAAGCAGCAGGTAGGAGCACCCAAGTGCCACAACTGCTGCATGGCTTTCTCCACGCTGTCTCTACGTTCACCTCACTTTGGTTGCATCCCTCTGGGCTCTGCACTGTGGCATTCTGCTGTTGTGGTCTGTCTAGCTATGTTAACCGAACGTGGTTATCTTAAATACTCTCCTGTGTCTGCCAGATGATACAGGGGCAGTAGGACCAGGTAGTTGGGTCTACTGTGTTCTGAGTGTGCACTTTTCATAGCCAAAATGTGCATCTGGAAGTCTAACAGCTTCGGGCAACAGTTCTGTCAGATAAGCTACAAGAAATACTGAAACCCTTTTATGTCCATCCAGGACATTCTGCAGCTTCTGGGAGCCATGGGAAGAAAGAAGCCATCTGCTTCCAGAGCATGAGGATCACCAGGGAAGCTCTGTGCAGTGTGATACAAGCAGCTCCGAAGTGCTGCGCTGGGGAGGCGAGGTGGTAGCAGGGAGGTTGCTGCGAGCTCCCTGGAGGTGAGTGCAGACCTGCGCTGCGGGATACCCAACCCTCGCTGAATTGGACTCCAGCAGTAGCTTCCATATAGAAGCTTAAACCAAAAACCCCATTATTACAGGGTACTAAAACCAGTGACCCCTAATATGTACTCAGAGGGAATGCTTGCGTTCGGATGTGGTTTCTGTTCTGCCTTGTGTGCTCCCCAGCACTCTTACCAAATTTAAAATATTTCTGTTGAATTGACATTATATTGTTCCTTGCATCTCCATTCATTTAGCAAGCATAAGTTAGCCTTTAAAGTGCTACTCATTTAAATACAGTTTTCCCATTGCAAAAGCAAAAGTTGTTTTTTGAAGAATAATATTTAACATGTGTTAAATATTATGTGTCTGGTTGCACGGGTTAGAGAGGAAAAGAAATCTAAGTCATTTGTGCCCAAGCACAAAAATTGAATATTTCCAAGGTAATGCAGTCATGACACACTTCTCATCCTCAGTCCAAGCAGAAATTTGTCTGCATACCTGCCTGCTAGCTCAAAGCCATGGCTCGCACTTTGCTTTCTGAAGGAGTTGCAGCTGACGTATTAAATCATTCAAGCACCTGATGTTCTTAACAACTGAAAAGCATTTGTCCACTCTAGGAGGGCTAATTTTTAATTTATTTTTTTAGACACATCTATCCAAAATGATGCTGGGCTTTTATATTCACAGCAGGGAGCACTGTGAGCTTTAAATATCCCTTTAATCACCAAGGATGTAATAAAAACAAGGAAAGTTCTTTGAGCTGTAGAGTGTTACCCAGGGAAAAATCTACTCTGGAGCTTACAAATGTGAGTTGAAGAGACAAACTGGGCAATAAAATCCACAAGTACGGACCAAACTGGCCCGAAGTTGGTCTGTAGCTGCCCATCAGGAGCTGCAACTCGGAGGGGGAAAAAGCCATTCAGCACCTTGAGAGCCATAAGAGCCGGGTCGTAAACATCTCACAATCTGCTGCAGGGGGAGGGAGCCAGGGCCTGTGATCTCACCCGGGGTTCCTACGGAGCCTGAGGAATTTGCTAGTACGAGAACAGAGGGAAAAATCTAGAGATTGCTGGAAACAGGCTGTGCAGCCGCAGCGTTTGGTTGTGTAAATTCATGTACATTCATGAGTGCCCTGCCCCATGCAGGAGGCCAGGCGAGCTGGCAAGTGCTTTTCTTTTTCTATTATTAGTTATATGCAAAAATTCTCATCAGCAGTTTGTTACTGTGGACCTCAGTATCATTTGGTACCAAATGGGTGAGAAAAAGTGCAGCTCAGAGTATATCCAAGACCATCCTGCTTAAATTGAATACTTATTTCCAGACATGTTACTGGGGTCAAACTTGGCTGCACAGTATGTGTATCCCATCCCTGTGCTCCGTATGAACTCATAGAAACCGTCCTGGAGGACGTGCAGTGGGAATCCCTTCGGTGTTCAGGAGAGCTCCTAGAAATAGCAGAGCTCTGCAGCTCCCTTAGCCTGTGGGTTTGGTGCCCTCCTGCCATAGGCTTGTTGCATCCCGTGGCCATAGAGAAATGAAACCTAGTAATGTAGAAGGGAAAATAGAAAACATGTTAGCAGGAATATGTTATCCTATTAAGCTGAAACACAGTCTGTTATAAAATGTTCTGGATCAAAATGTGCTAGCTATGCAAAATCTGCTACCTGCTACCTCTCCTTTCATGCTTTCTGTTTGTGTTCGTTATTTTTCTTGAATCATTCATTAGAGTTGGTAAGGATTTGGAAGAAAAAAAGAGGACAGCTTACAACAGCTTTATTTTTATATTCTAAAACCTTAAACCTTTCAGTCATAACTATGTTCATTAGCTCTATGAAAATATTTCCTCCGATCTGGCGTTTACTTCATTAATTTCATGTTGTGATTAAAACCTTACTAGTCAGTACAGTAACCAGTGTATGGAACACTTCTTGTGAAACTGATAGGAAAAAAATCTATGTTGGCCAAACAAAATAGCCCACAAACTGACTTAAATGATTGAAGTCTGATTTGTTATCTGTAAAATTTGTGAGTTTGTTACAGAGTTATACATCCAGCGAAAGAAGCCGGTGCAGAAGCCAAAGCCGCATTACAGTTTGTCTGCAAAATCAGAGGGCCAAAAAGTGAGGTATGTGCTGCTGGGTTCAGCCTGCTGCTTTTTCCAGCAAAGATCATCTTTTTTATCAGAGATTGCTGAGGCTTTGTCAGCTGGGCTTTCGTTCAGCAAAATCCATTCTCCCTGGGATTTTTATTCTGCTCTCAATTTGGGGTCGAGCTGAACCTCCAACAATGTTGGTTTTAAGCTCCGCGTGCTTCTCTGTGCGTGGGTGTCTGTCCGTCTGTCTGTAGATGCACAGACACGTGCAGCTCTTAGCCCGGAGCTGCTGTGTCCGTCTCCCCGCTCGGACCCTTCGCGGCTCCCCGGGGCCCTGGCAGTGCTGAACCCTCCGCGGCAGAAGGCAGCTCCGTGCAGCCTTCTGCTGCGTCCCGTCTGCCCTGGCTGCCTCGCAAAGCTGCTTCTGCTGCCTCTGAGCTGTGAAGTCCTTTCAAAATGTTGTTTTTCTTTTCTTTTCTTTTCCTGTTTTTTTGTTTGTGGATTTGACCAGGCCGGAGTGCTGAGCAGCGTCTGGGGAGCACAATGCGCTGGCAGGAAAGCAGCACCCAACATCAGGAGTCTGCGAAAACTTTAAAGGGTCCCAGACACCGGCGCTTTGCATTTGACTCTGGACTGCAGCCTTTGAGGCCAAACTCAGCCCTCAGTGCTAAGTGGCCGTTAAGTATTTCCCTTTGGGTCTCAATGCTAACTAGCTGCTGGGTGCAGGGGCGCATATTCCGGGAGGGCTGCGGAGAGCGGATATGATAAAGGGGGAGACGGGAGAACCTCCTCTAAGCCAGGAGCTCAGCTCTGTGGCCAGAGACCTCAATCCACAAGCCTGGAGGGGAATAGCCTCTGTGCAACTTATAATGTCCTAATTCTGATTTGCATGAGCCACTTTCACACGTTTCCTTCCCAAAAGAGTCCCCTGTCGCTGCTGAAACGCAGCGTCGCTGGGGGCCGGGCGCGCGGCCAAGCTCCGCTGCGCACTGCGCCTCGGTCCAGGGACCCCGTCGTGAATTAGCATCGAGCTGTTACCAACAGGCCCTCTCCAACCAACTGTTTTGTTTTACCAAATGTGATTTTGCTTTCGCAGAGCCCCGGCAGGATTTGGGGCTCAGCATGGGGCTCGCGGGCCCAGTGAGGTCTGCTGCGTGCAGGGCCTCTCACAGGGGCAGCCCCGCTCAACGCGCCTGGACACACCAGACAGCTTTTCCCAGGAAAATGCAATCAAAACTCGGCCATAAAAAAGGAAAAATGCCATTTCCCAGCATCAGAAGAAACGCTGTGCTGCAGGAACTACACTAAGGGATGGGAAAGAAATCATCCTTATGCTGCCACATGGTAGGAAAATATATGTAGAACTATAATAGAGGATCTCAAAACACTCAGAGACCCTTACTAATGCAATAACCTCCTCTGGGATCTCCTCCTCTTGCCCTCTTGTGGCAGTAGGCCCAGAATTTGCCTATGTCACCTACCCAAATTCAGGTGGCGCCTGTGCCGTGGGGGCTCAGCCCCTCCATCTGCAGCCCCAGCTCAGCTCAGTCAGCGTAGGGGCTGTCTCAGGAGCTGCTTCCTACTCCCTTTCCTTCTCCATTCAATGCTGGATCCCGAGAGGGCTGGGGAGGCGCATGCCTCTGGGCTGGCGTTGCTGTGGGAGCGATAGTTTTGCTGGGATTTATCTGCAAATACACAGCTCTTCCCCCGGGACCTGCCATGCCCAACCTGGTCCCGTCACTCTGCAGCAGGCTGGGCCGCTATTCAGCAGGCTGGTCCGTGGATTCGGAAGCATCCTGGAGGGTCTGAGCTGCTTCATGTTTTTAATAAATCAGAAAATAAGTAACTACCAGTCTAGGAGAACCTCTGTTTTATTCTGAGCCCTTTACGACATGCTGCCTTCCCACATTTTCAGCGTGCAGCCAGTGCAGATGGCCCCGCAGCCGTACGGAGGAGCTGCCAGGACTGGATGGAGTGGCGAGGCTGGAGGTTTTCACACTGGGGAGCGCAGGGAGCACTCGGAGCCTGTGGTCCTCGTGCACCAGGTGGGAATCTGCCAAACATCTCACAGCTCCGCAGGTTCTGGGTAGAAGTGCCTCCTAAAAGTGCAGTTTGCATTTCTCCAGCCTATGTTTTCTGGCTTTGTGCAAACTCAGGCAGACAAGAGTGCCTTAGTTAAGACTAGTTTTATGACCTTAGTTTTAAGCTACTGCGATAAGATTTCTCCCTGCCCGTGCCTGCGCTGCTGCTGCTGCCCTGGCAGAGCGGGGATACAGATTAGCAGCTGATGCAAGACTGGTTCTTTCCCAAAGATCACCATTATTAATCTGAATTTCTGTTGTGTTTCAGAATCTCCCTAGCTGGAGTCCTGGAAGGGGGACGCCTGGGCAAGGGCCGTGTGTCCTGTTTGGCTGTTTGCACACTCGGATCCTGAAGGTGAAATGTTAAGGGTTAAAGTTTCACCTGCGGTGAAGGGTGCCAGAAAACAAACCCTTTGGGGCTTTGTCCTAATCAGCTCCCCAAAGAGATGCAAAGCCAAAGGATCCCACCTCTGCTTTTGTCGGTGCAGCCCCCTCCGTGCTGCCCTACCCAGGGCCCATGGGCAGAGCAGCCCTTAGAGCTGGGCAGGGTGACACTTCTCCCGCTGCCATAACCGAGCTCACAACAGCACCAGGTCCCAACTCCCCCTCATCGTATTCACCCGCTGTCCCATCCCTTTTCCCCCCTGCTCTCCAATTTGCCGGTGGATCGTTAGACACCAGCTCCTTCAGCCCCAGCTTCCCAACGCGGCGCCTGGGGCAGACCAGAGGACCCCCCTTTGCTGTGGTTATTTCATGGGCATTGCTGGCATTCGCTCCACTTCCCAGACGGTCACAAATGTGCTCTGCGCTTTGAAAGCCTCCTCAGTGCGAGTGGGAAGGCCGGGGGAAAGCGGGTTGTTAAGTAGCTGCGGGTAATTAATGACTCCACCTTCCCCATCCATCAGCTGGGAGAAGCCAAAAGGATTTGAGTGCTTGCAGCAAATGTGTGTTCTCTGGACATGCTGATACCCCGTGTGCAAATGAAGTGGCAGCGGGAGACCATCTGATACCCTGTCTTGGAAGAAGCAATAAGTCATGATACGTGTCCCACTCTGTCGGATGAAGTCTGAAATTCCCAGGGCTGCTGCTGCTCTTGTGCAGTTTCTAACTGTGTGGGATGTTAATCCATCTCCCTGCTAGCTTGAGTCTGACCCAATTTTTGTTCTATTTTCCCCTTTCAGATTCTGATTACAGACGTCTTTTCAGCTTTCTACAATTAAAATCCTCTCATTAGAAAGGCAGAGCTTGGTGAGGAGATTTGGTGCTGGCTTTCCTTTCACAGCAGAGCAAAACAGCAAAAAAAAAAAAAAAAGAAGAAGAAAAAAAAGAAAAAAAGAGAATCTACATTTTATTACATTTGCATCTGGTAGTGGCTGTGCAAGTACAAGCATAAGAGGTTTGATCTTGGTACTTTTTACAATCCAGTCTTTTGCCTTCCAATTTATCTGTTCACATATGCGATAAAAGAGGTCCCCAGCTGAGCTGTAGTTGAGCTATAACTTGTTGCTGCTTCCTCGAAGGTACCAAGGTCCCCAGTTCTGGATGTGGCCCGAGCTCTCTGCGGCAGAGAACAGCCTGTGGTCTTCTCTTTAAAAGGGTTTAAATCTCTTTAAAATGGTGAAATGGTCAGTAGATCGAATGTGGTCTCAAGGGTCCAGCGGCGAGTGGATGAGCTTCCGCTATAAAAAGCATCCTCGAGACTTTCCCAGATTCTCCAGCCCCCCTTTTCCAAATGTTCCCCTTGCCACCCCAAGCACTGTTTTTTCCCATTCCCAGCCCCGGTCCTGGGGTGCAACGTCCCTCTCTTCTGATTAAATCCCCTCATCTTTTTTGCATGTCCTTGGGCTGCTGCTCCAGAAGGCAATAACAGAATTAAGTAGATGACATTCAACTGTAGAACTGACTGTCAGTAGATTCAGAATATTTTTTGCACATTAAACTAAAATTCAGGTGTCCCATTAATGTCAGTGAGAAAAGTTGTTTATGTTACTGAGAACAAGACCAGGCGATGAAGCAGCTAGAGCCTTTCTGCGATGCTCTTTGAAATGATATGGGGAGAAGGGCCCCTATATTTGCTGTGCAGGACCCAGCAGTGGCCCTTTGGGGCTGGTATCCTGTGTGTGACCTTGAGCACTCTCGGAAACCCCATTTTTCACCTGCAAATGGAAGGATGGAGATTCCGGTACCGCAGCGCAGGGCTCCCTGCCTCAGCAGGGCAGGGGCTGCTTTGTGCCCTGCAGCACCGGGTTGATTGCTCTCTCTTAGCACTTGCAAGCGCTGGTAAGCACAAAAGCTAATGGTCACACTTGCAGAATAAACTAATTAAGGGCAAAACGCTGAAGTCCTTCAGTTTCTACGCAGACTTTCATTCAGTGAGAGTTGTGCCTTGAACAAGGACTCAGTAAAACCCGTGCCTGGTCCATGCATTAGACTCGTAGGTCACTTGCGCGGGACACTGCGTGCGGGCACGGCAGTGTCACCAAAGCAATTGCCACCTTCCCTCGCAAGCGGGCACAAAGGACACCATTGCACGTAGAGCAGGCTGCGGATAAGGAGCTCCTGAGCCTCGGGTGCAGCAATGGGGATGATGCCGTGGAAAATACAGTGTGAGAGAAAAGGAACTGCGCGGTGCGGGGCTGCGAATGGAGAGACTGGGGAGGTAAGTGGCATTACACCGTCAAACGAGGTGGTGGTGGAGGAGAAGACGGGTTGGGGGATGAATGCATTGCCAGAGCAAAGGTATCCACAGGCTGATCCCTGGGATATTTGTCCACTTCAGAAGGAGCAAGCTTGAATTCTGCTTCTGATACACACCGGGAATCACAACTGAATGCCTCCATGTTCTAGAGATGAAAATTATCTCAAAACCTTGGATTAGTCAGAAGGATACTTTTCGTACTTATTGTTTAATTTTTTCCCTTTTTTTTTTTTTTTTTGTAGGTAAGTCTAAGTCTTCAGCTGATGCTTTTGGTCTTGTTTCTGTTTGTTTAAAAGTGCGTTAGCAGTAAATCAAGGTGCATTTCCCCTGTAGGGTTTCCTGTATGTCAAAGCCATGTTAATTCTCTTTGATTTTCTTCCCTTAGCCCCAGCCATTGCTGCAGATCCTTCCTCTCTTTGTCCCTGTGGACATCAAAGGATTGCGAGGGGACAGCCCTGGAGAGAGGCTCCTCCCTGCTCATTAGCCTCCATAAAACAGGACCTCACCTTGGCTAGCCGTGCTCCAGTCCCATCCTCATCCCAGGCACTCTTGACACTGGATCCCAGGAGGAAAGGCTTTTGCTCCCGTCGGGAACCGGGGCCTGCTTTGGAATTGGACTATTTTGGCTCCCCTGGAAAGGATTCTGGTGGCTCTCGCGGCTGTGCAGCTTCCTGGACTTCACAGTACATGGAAAAATGCAAGCGTTGCCAGGTGGGTGACCCTGCTCTCCCTAGTGCGCAGGAGATCCAGAGCTGCGTCCAGCTCGGGCAGCACTTTCAGAGCATGAGTGTTTCCTATGCGGTACCAGCATCTGTAGTGCGTGTGTGGTCGGAGGGGATTTCCAAACATTTCTGTGAGAATAGATGACAAATTGTGTTTTGAACGTTCTTGGAGAACCTTAGGTCTTCTGCAAGAGGTTTGCTAGCAGTTCTGCCCCAAATTCCCTTCTCCGCATCACGGTGCACCGCGATCCCTCGCTGGGGGACGCGGATGCTGGTTGTATATTGGCTGTAAGTTCCTTTGGGCTGACAGCTGCACAAGGGCTGTTATTTGTACAACGCTCAGAGTGACCCTGCCTCAAACCCTGCAGTTTTGTGCCCAATCCCAGGTTAGGCCTGGTTTTTTCCCGGCACCCAAAGGAAGCAGCTATTTACCCCCTCTGGGTATGTGATTCATTTGCGTGTTAGAAATGCCTGGGTACTCGCAGCTGCCTTTCTTCACCCCTGCAATGAGTTATTTGCTTCCTAAGAAGTGAAATAGCTGTACAGTGCTCCAATAATTTCCACCTTCGCCATTGCTTTGGTTGCTTTAAAGCATCCACCCTATGCTGAGCTTGATTGATAATAATCTTTGCCCCATTGAGAGAATTTTAATTGTAGAAACTAATGAATCAAGAAAGTTGCAGAGTGAACGATGCTATTTTTCTTGATCAAAGATTCCAGCTATTTAAGAAATTATCTCATTTCTCATTGCATTTTCTCACTTGGTTGTGGCCGTACAGAGCAGGAATATTCCACGTGCCTGGGAGGTGCCGGCCCCGCGCGTGTAGAAAAACCTTGTGCTGTTGCCCAAAGCCTCGGAGCTGGCAGACCCGGGCCGTCTCCGCAGGCTGAGATGCTTCTGTTGTCGTTTGTAAGGTTGGAGAACACGGAGGATTTGGGTTATTCACAAGATTAATTTCTTGGATAGCTCTATATATCAGTGCAGATTTCTTGTGCACACTGGAGAGCCGTTAGTGTTAGATTCCCTCGCGGAGACAAATGTAGAAGTCGCAGATGTCAGTAGCAGTGAGGGATCTGCTGCATTCGTGGTGCTTTCCAGTGTTGCAAACTGCATCCTACGCTTTGCAGGACGTTATGACACTATCTCGGTATCTGACAATTAAACCAAGGATTGCTGTCAGATGAGTGGATTATTTTTTAGCATCTCCTATCTGAATCCTTTTTATTTTCCTCTTGTTTTTATATTAAATATTATCACTGAATGACTCCTACTTCTCTTTCTCTGCTTTCCTTCTCCACGGCTTGGAAAGGACGGAGAAAACCTCTTCTAGGTGGGGAGGCTGAAGTGCAGCCAAGCTGCTGTTATCTGTACTGAGACTTTGAAACCAAGTGTGGGGTAGACGTAGAGCTCTTAATTTTCCGTGCTGCCTTTCTCACCACAACTTCTTCCTCTTTGACCTCCTCTTGGCATAAAGAGTATGTTTTAAAATAGGCTCCATACGGTATTACCAGCACAACGATACTGATAATGAATTTCGAAATACATTAGAGCTGAAAGTTTTGGGAAAATGTTTAATTCTCTTGAAAACAAACTGCAGAGGAGATTGGGAGGGGAGGCCGTGGAAGCAGGGGGTTAACGGATGGGTTCGGTGCTTGGATGTGCCCCTCTCCCTGGCGCACGGCATCTTCCTGGGCACCCGATCCTGGCCCAGCCATGCGTGTCCGGCCGCGATCCCGCGGGACGTCCTGCCCTGTGGGAACCCTCTTCGCTTTAGTTCCTTCGGCTTCACTGGCGCTTTCCCCTCCATACGGAGTCCTGCGCTCAGCTCTGTTGCCATCTCGCTTAGTGGCCCTGGAATTGGCTTGCAAAAATGTTAGTTGTAAAGCGGCTTTGAGGGCAGGAGGGAGCAGCTGCCCGGCTCATGGGGCTCTGCTGGTGCGCGCTGCGGCTGGAGGCTCCGGTGGGAAATCAGCCCGATTTTATTGGGACTCCTCCTGATGCATGTGCCGCGCGGAGCTCCCGAATGTGTCGTCTCGTGGCAGCTTTCATGTCCCTGCGAGAGGATATGAGGGAAGCTTTAGTAGGAAGATGTTAACAGGCTAATCCTGGTGAGCTGGCTAGGTGTCACTTCTTAGCCAGTTCATTAATGTTGGATCAAAGCAGAAAAAAGGGCAGAGTGTCTTTTTTCCTAAAATGCCTAAAGACCCTTAAAAACAACTGAATTATGTTTAATTTTTTTTTTTTTTTTTTTTTTTTTTTAAGTTTGTGTTAGTGTGGAAATAACCCCTTTAGGCTCACATTGGGTTGGTTTTGTGGAAAGCTGCAGCTTTCTGAAAGGAAACTGCTCTTTTTGGAAATAGCTCCTTACATTTCTTGTATGTTTATTTAAAGACACTCAGGGAAGCTGCAGCATGAGGATGAGTCCACTCATTTCTCATCTGCCCCGAATAAGTTCTAAGAGGTACAAAAAATCCAGTCTCTTAAGCAAGCAGCTGCTAAGGCATCACGTGGCGAAAGCAGCTCCCTGCACGGAGCCGAGGGCAGCGCTGCCGCTCGAGGGAACAGTCCATGGTCGGGCTCTGCCATCTCCCTTCCTTGTCTCCCCTTATGTTGGGGTTCTCTCTCTGTCCCTTCGTGGTCCTGTGGGGGTTTTTTTCACCTCCGCTCCCATCTAGCTGCCCTTTTCTCCCCCACTGCTTAAATTCAGGCCAGGCCTTGCAGCTTTCCTCTCGTGCTCGTGGTAAAGGGGTTTGGATAACCCCAGTCCCATCAGAACAAGAACAGAAGGGGATGGGGCTACCAGTCTGAGCTCTGGAGAAAAGGAGGTCGTGCTGGGTTTGTACAGCAGAGAAATCTTTGCAAAAGAACTTACCAGCTAAAACCAGATCTGTCAGAAAAGCCTTTCTGCCTGCCAAACCTCCTAAGAAAACCTTTGCAGGCAAATGGCCCGTTTGCACTGAGAGGTTTCTGTGGCATCGCCTGGCAGCACCTGGGACCTTCATTAATGAGATCCCAGCATTCAGGTACCTGAGCTGAGCCGGTCCTGAAGCCTCTGCGGTAACTGGGGGCTGCAGAACCCTGCGAGCGGCCGGAGGAGGAGCGGGCGGGCGGGCAGCCCCCCGAAGCGGCTCCCTTACAACAGCCTGTGAAATGGGGCAGCCCCCTGCGCGCCGGCGCCGGCCGGGCGCCCACCGGGAATTCCTCCGCCTTCTCCGCAGGATCTTCCCCGAGCTCAACAGCAGCGACATGGTCCGGGCCATAGTGGAGGGCCTCAACCTGCCGGCCCCGCCAGGTGAGCGCGGAGCCG
>JAWLRI010000709.1:2578629-2589719 GCA_034781795.1 Crypturellus tataupa | reverse complement strand
TGCCACCCGCTGGAGCTGCTGCCCGAGCACGAGGCCAAGCAGCTGGCCGAGGGCTTCGCCAACCTGCCGCCGCTGCCGCCGCCGCCGCTGCCACCGCCGCAGGACTACGCCGGCGTGGTCAACGTGGCCGTGGACTCCGTGGGCAAGGCCGGCGCGCGGGCGCCCGTGTACGGCCCGTACGGCGCCGAGCAGGGCCTGGCCCAGTGGATGGTGCCTCCGCACGGCCAGTACCGGGCCGTGGGCTACTCCGCCTTCTCCACGGATTACAACGCGCAGGGCGCTGCGGGACATGCCCACGGGGCCGTGGCGGAGTGGAGCCAGTACCCGCTCTTCCCGTACGCCTGCTGGTGAGCCGCGCCGCCCTGCCCCGAGGAGACACTGACGGCGACTTGGGAATGAGGCCGGAGCCGCTCCGGAGCGCGACCTCCTCTACACCGGGCGGAGGGGCGGCGCAGCGCGGGGTGGCGCGGGCACCCCCTGCCGCGTCTCCCTGCCCCGCTGCCCGCTCCGTGCTTTCCCGAGGGCCGCCCCGAGGCTCTGCTCCGCTTTCCTTCCAGCGGGAGCGGGAAAACACAAGAACTGTGAGCGCGGACTTTGACGAGATGCTGAACACTCCAGCCCGGGCAGTTTCCATCTTGCATTTGGGAGTTTCCAACCCCCTTTCCTCCCGGGACACGCGTGCAAGGAGACAGGGGCAGAGGAGCTTCAACGAGCCTTCCAGGTGGCCGTTGCAGTGGAGAAATCACTGCAAGGACAAGCAAAGCGAGCAACCCTGGTGTCCCCTGCGCAGCCTCCTCCCTTAGAGTAGTCCCAGCACAGCCAGAGCCTTCCTCCCGGCAGCCCGGGCCGGCGGCGGAGCAGCCGTGCGCGTTCCTGCAGCGCCGCTGTGCTGCGTCCTGTGCCCACCCGTTGTCCTCAGCCCTGGTTTGGAGGTTAACGAAGCCCCTGCTGCCCGGAGGTGTCATTCCAGGGCATGGGGGCTGCTCCGGGGGTCCCCAGAGGCCTGTGGTTTTCCACGCGGGCGCCATGAGCAGCAGTGTCGCTCCAACCTCTTCCTTGCCAGGAGGACGTCTGTCCCCATGAACTTCCCTCTCCCGCCCTGCCCAGCGTCCCTAAGAACATAATTTATAACTGTTGGTAATACACTGCCCCGAAAACGTGCGGTCGCAGCGCAGTTCTGAGCAGCCTGGCACTGCTCCGCGGGCATTGGGGCACTGACTGCGCGCGGTGCCGCACGGGCACCCGCTCCGCCGCCCTCCCGCAGTCCCTAGGGATCCCCTGGGAGCTGGGAGGCGCCAGGGCGGATTCCCCTCCGCTGCATCCCGTCGTGCTGCACAGGGGATGTTTCAGTCCCCTCGTTGGACGGGGGGGCATCCCCCCTTGCTCCCAGCTGCAGCGGGGGAGGACACACGGTTCCCAAGCAGGACAGACATTTTCCAGGTGTTCTTTGGGGTTTGTCTTCTTGTAACACGCCCAATAAACCGCTGTGTGGCCGTAGGAGGCAGCCAGACGTGTCGTGTGGCGTTTGTGCCGGCCGGCGGCGGGGGCTGCGCGTGCGGGCACCGTCCCCAGGGCTCTTCCTCGGGGGCTGGCGGAGCCCTCGGCCGCGTTGCCGTCGCCCTGTGCCCGGGCTCGGCCGCTCCCTGCAGTTTCTGCTCTCGCTTTTTCCTCGGGAACTTAAGGAAAAATTTCCTGATAGTGAGGGTGCCGGAGCACTGGAACGGGCTGCCCAGAGAGGCTGTGGAGTCTCCCTCTCCGGAGATCTTCAAGACCCGCTTGGACGCAGCCCCTCAGCAAAGGCAGCGGGACGCGCAGGCCAGTAAGAGCACGGAAATAAGCGCTGGACTCTGCTTTGGCCCTCTCTTTGGAGCTCCATGGTGCCAGGCCGGGCTCTGCGTGTGCCGCCGAGCGCCGCGTTGGCACCGGCGCCGCCACGTTATCTGCTCGCGCTGCCGGCCGCGGCGCAGGCCCCCGGGCTGGGTCCCGGCAGCGTGTTTATTTTCTGCAAGTTTTCCGTTCCGCTCCTGCAGGAGAGTTACATAAGGATAAGGGCAAATGGGCTATAAATGGGATCTAGATGCATTTCCCTTAGGAAAGAAAGATCACGATTCATTTTGGTTTCACCTACTGCTTTCTGCAGCCTGGAGCTCCGTCCGCCCCTGCTTTAGCGCAGAGGGAGCAGCACAAATCCTCTCCACGTGCGATTGACCGAAAGGCTCCTCAGGCTCTTTCCGAGGGCAGCGGGGCCAGGCTGGACACCTGGAGCCGCGCGGGCCGGGCCGTGTCCCCCCCTCGCAGGAGCAGTCGCCGCTTTCCCAGCAAATGGTCTTTTATGGCAGGGCCGCCAGCTGGGCCCAGCGGGCGAGGAGCCCCCCGCGGGCAGCGGCGTTTGGCCCTGGACGAGAAGGGGACGAGGCCTCCAACACCGCTCGGTTTTGGGGTCCCACCTGCAGCCATCACCGACCCTTCACCCTACTCTGGTGCTGCCTCCCCCGCGAAGGCGCTGGGTGCCCCCTGGACGCCCCGGGCCCCTTGGAAGTGTGAAAGCAGCCACCCCATCCGGCTTTTCCTGCGCCCTGGCTCCATTAGCGCCCCATGGAGCCAGGCGGCCGCGCGAGGCCCTGGCTCCGCTGCAGGAGAGGACGGTTTGGCCGAGCTCGGCCCCGGCTCCCCGTTGCTTCCAGGTTTCCTGTTTCACGTGGGGCCTTGGCCGGGTGGCACCTTGGTGCCGGAGGCCCTGAACGGGCTCCAGCTGCCTGGAAGGAGGCCCAGGAGCCGGCGCTCGCTCGCCCGCGTTTCGCACTGCAGCACCAAGGCCCCGCGGCCGTCGAGTCGGCGCTGGGCGCCCGCGGGCTCCTTCTCCCCTCTGGCTTCTTATGGAAAGGGAAGGCACCTCCCTGCTGCCCAGCAGGGCCGGGCGTCGCTTCGCTGTGCAAAGGGGAAGGACTCTGAGGGGGGGCCTGGATTTTGGGGGGAAATACCCCCGGGATTTCCCTGGTGCGGGTTTTCTGCCGGGACAGGAGCGAGGACGGCGCGGGGGGCACAGTGCCACCGGGGACACAGTGCCACCCAGCGCCTGCGGGGACACGCGGGGCTCCACGCGGCCCTCCCAGCCCCGGCTGTGCTGCTGCGCCTGGATCCTGCGCGCGGACGGTGGGAGCAGCCGGCCCCACGCGGCACCTCCAGGCGCCGCTCAGCCCTTGTGCCCGGGCGAGCGCCAGCGCTTCCCGTCCCTGGGCCGGAGCGGGTTGGAGCCGCTCGGACGCAGGACGGGGGAAGCCCGAGCGAGCAGCGCGTCTGCGCAGCGGCTCCGGGATGTTTCTGGAGCAAACGCCTGAGCCCGCGCGGAGGCTGCTCGGAGCTGACTTTGAGCTGCCCTTGCTGGGCCGGGCAGGATGCGCAAAGCGGCACCGGGTCCCCACGGAGGCCCCAGATATAGCGCTAATCCCGCCGGCCTGGTGCGCCGGGGCGGGCTCGGCGCTCGCGCCCGGGGCTCTGGTTACGAAATGAGCAGGTGCTGCCGGGGTTACGTGAGGCGAGAGGCAGCAGGGAGCTGCTGCTGCAGCCCCTGTCCCGGCGCAGGGCGGCGGGGGAGGCCGCGCGGGTATGGGCAGGGGCGGCAGGAAGCGCCTCGGGCTGAGACACATCGCAGACCTCGTTGCTGCAGCCTGCTGGAGCCTTTCCAGCAGGATACGAGGAAACGTAGGGGGTTTTGAGGCATCGCGCACTCCTGGGCGCAGGTTCCCAACAGCTGATGCATCCTGAGGCAGCAGCGAGGGGCAGCGCGCGGAGCACCGCTGCGCTGGACTTCCCCAAACCCTCTGCTTGTGAAAGTGCTCCTCACCCATTGCCTAACGCACACGAACGCGGGGGCCCCGCTGCGTCGTGGAGGAAGTCTGGAAGTGCCCTGCGCTCCGGCGGCGGCCGTTGCCCTGTCACTATCGAGGGTGTGCGGAGCCCCTGGCGCTGGCACGGGATGCAAACAGGGGCGACGCTGCGGTGCCCCCACAGCAGCAATTTGGGCTGCAGGAAACACTCTTGGCAGGGGAGGCTGCCGGCAGCAGTTAGAGCTACGGGAGGTGTTGGGAGCAGCTGCCGGGCTGGTGCTGCCGTCTTCTGCGAGCAAGTTCGAGGCACGCGAAATAACCTGCCCCAAGGGTTCCACCAGCTGTACTTGCTTCTGGACCTGAAATATAACAGTTTTCGTTGAGGAAATGTAACACATCAACCGTGAATACCTGTCCATAAGACACTCTGCACAGGTAGCTATAAACTTTTATTAGAAATATCATAGAAATGTCTGCATCAGAGAAGACAGACACTGGATTGCAATGTGACCACAGAGAGGCTGGGAAAACAATGCAAGTTTTTTTATGCTTCTCACTTCTGCAGCGATTAATCATGTCCAGTGTCATCTTACGTCTTCCTCCTACATAGGATCTCCTCACGTTCCAGTGTACTGTTAACAGACAGCTTTACCTGAACGATACCAAAAACCACCACTAAAAATACTCACAACTAAAGTAAACTAAAAGTTCTAGTTACTGCTATTCTTGATCTAAATTGACTGTCAAAAAAGAAAAAGCAGATCTTGTGTTCCAGCTCCCGCAGTGGATGTTTTTAACGCATTATGCTGATGGCTTCAGCGGTGGCTAAAACGCCACCTCTTCTGTTTTCCTGTGTGCGCGCGAGCGGGGCCTCATTTACTCAAACAAACCTGCAGCTCCGTTCTGATCCGGGTGCGCAGACCGCAGTTTCACACGGAGGGGCGGGTGAACCCGGCGCAGCGAAAGGGCAGGATTCCTGCGGGGGCAGCGCGGAGCAGAGCCCAGGGCAGCGCTGGGGACCTCCAGGTAGCCCCTTCCTTCAGCGGCAGGACAGGCCGCTGGGAACAACAGCGAGAACGCCAACACCCTGCTAATGTTAGCAAGGCTTCAAGACTAAAGACAACAAGTGATACTGTAAGTTGATGCAAGTTTTATTTAGACTGTACAAACAGGGCACTGGGAAAAAAAAAACAAAACAAAAAACAAAACAGTGGCTTGATGTTGGGACCAGTTCTATGAAATAAGTGGAGTAAGAAATTAAAAGGCACTAATCTTAAGAAAAGACACTCCATATATTCTAAGAATATAATTCATTTAATACTGTTAATTTTATAGCACAAAAAATAAAACAAGCTATGATCCCCAAAATAAACTTTAAAAGCTTACACTTAATATTATTGCCTGAAGTTCATGGTCTTTAAATTACATATTGTGTTTTAAAGTTTACACAGTGAAGACTGTCTCAAATACAAGGCCACCTTTCCCACTGCAATAATCGTTTCCTTGTCCCTAAACACATTTTCTTTTAACACTAGTAAACAGAAAATGACAACTCTACGAGAATGCTCCCACTGGTCCCTAAAGGCAGTCTTTTAGGCAGGTCTCACTTTCAAAAGCAGGTATTGAGGAAAATGCTTGAAAACTTGACTAGAAAACAAAGGCAGCCCACTCATTCCCAGGATGTTAATACAATATAAAAAATTACATTACAGGCACATGAAATGGCACAAAGAATGCTGTTTTTCCCTTTACAAAAATAATGCTCAGGCTCTTCAGAGCCCCAACCCAAATAGGATATTCCCTTTTGTTTATTCTTTCCCAATTTGTAAACAATCATGAATTAAATTAGCGCTTATCCAGTGCTGGACACTGATTAAAACAGTTTTCATTTAAACCTTCAGACTGGTCAGAGGCTTCAATGTCTATTTACACATGTACACACGAGGAGGCAGTCACAGCGCAAGCGTTTCAGGGCAGGAAACTACCACGGCAGCGGGTAACCAAAGCAGCTGCTAGCTCCAAAGCACAACAACTTCAGTGGTGCCGATTGAAGCCCTCCTGACAGCGCTGCCCTGTGCTCCCGAGGAGCCTTTACACTGATGGGTTATCACGCAAACGCAGGCGGCTTCGTAAAGTAACAGACAGCACGTACGTAAGCAAACAACACGTGATTGAGAAACCAGAGTCCTTCAAGGAGAAACGCAGACTGATCAGATGCAGTCGTTATACGAAAATACTTGTCTTATAGTAAAATATCCAGGACTTTTTTGATGCAAGTTTGCAGTCAGCGTAGCCTGTTCAGAATGCTACATTTAAACCACATGCACCGTGGGCGAACCAAACCTCTGCTACCCAGAGAAAACGCCTCATCAGTGGCCCAAAACCAGGTTCACAGAATTGAAGAATTCTTATCTTTGCATCAGCTGCTGCTGCACACAAATTTTGCATAGTTTTGAAGGAAAATGTTTCGCTTTTCTGCAGCATCAGAGCATTAATTAAGTGAAAAGCAATGCTTATGCTCAAAATGTACACCCTGTGCAAGGAGGGGAAGCATCAAGATATTCACTCTAGTGAAAAATATTCCAAGTTAAAAAGCTGTGTTCAAGATGTCAAATCTCACAGTATTTACGGACTTTTACTATGCAAAGGAAGAATTCCACAGCCCGGCTCCTGAAGACAGACGCCTATAATTAGGTCAGGTCTGAAATAAGCTTTCTCTGCAGTAGACTCAGCTTAGTGCAGGTTCTGTATTCACAAGATGACTTTCAGTAGTACAATCTATGTAGTAAACTCACAGCTGGAGTTGGGGCATGGAATAAGAATGATTTTCTTCGGTTAAGATGATGGCTGCATAGCTTTTCATTGCAAGACACACTGTCAATGCCTATTGTCAAGGATTATTCCTACAGCACCAGACATCATTGACTTCAGTCAATGCTACTCTACTTCACAGTTAATTTGGCAGTGAAATGCTCTACAATAACTCCTAGACTGTCAGATCAACACTAAAGAGCTAATAGGTGAAATCAGGAACTTTTATTTAAAACAGAATTTTTATATCTTTTGTTGTAAATGCCATTTTTGCATTCCTTCAGTGCCTCCCATTTAAGAATCTCACGGCACTTCAATATGAAGCTAAGAATAACTTGCTTTTATTAGGATCAAGAGACCTAAATCAACAAGAATACATGCAGCAACATAAAATGATACACTTTATATAATTTGATATAACAAATAGTAAAATTCTGCAGGTATCTGTACTTTCTAATTTTGCTATAATTGGCTGCCTTCAAAACTTGACAAGTGAATGTATGAGGGCAGCTGCTTTACTGCCAGCTTCTACAACACATATTTTTTCTTTAACCGGGATGTCTGAAAAGGGAGGCTTTGTAATTACAGTCTTTGCTTGTACATGTATTCTGTTAATTCAGTGTTCAATTATTTTCCAATTATTCCAGTTTGCCTAGAAAACTCATTTAAAGAAGAAGGCAAAAAATGCCCCTGCATCTAAGCTTTCCTGTCCCATTTGCAGGTTAAGGACTGAAGCCACATGGTTCTAACTGGACTCAGGCAGCTGTGGTCATATACATCCCTACTGTAAATACAATTACAGCAGCACACATTAGGTACAGAAAAAGGGGGGGAAATCCCGCTATTGGTGGTAGAGACCTTTGTGGCCTCCTCCACTCTCAGCCTAAGTTTGCCACATGGGGAACCCACGAGGCCGACTCCAATTAACTACTTGTTAGGGGATGCTTGGATTAGGAGGGAACTGGAGTTGATAAAGGTCAGAACCGAAGCCTTTAGGAGGGGGAAAACAGTTGGAGACAGATGAGGAGTTTGTGGTGCAAGCAAGGAAGAAAAGAAGAAAGTGGAGCCAGAGAGGAAGTGAGGAGATATGGAGACACCCTGGGACAAAAAGGTACTATGTTTGAAAATGAGCTTTTAGCAAGCTAGGGCTGGCATCCCTAGGAAAATTTAGAGAGAAAAGGGAGTCTGTGGAGAAATGAGTGTAAGAAGTTATTTGTTTAAATATGAGCGTTTTATCAGCATTATAAGATTCTTCTGTAGCACTCCTTTCCCACTCTTCCAAACTATGGCAATCTGATCAATCTGCCTATGAGCAACAGCTTAGTCATGAGCAATTCTAGTTTAGTAAAACTATGCTTCAGCATTGCAGAAGAGCTGTGAGTAGACTAAGCCTAAGTGTTTCCCTTTAAAGCTCACTTTATACAGTTAGTGCTTGCAAAGTCAACAGAAATGCTTTAAGTATATCAAAAACAGGCTACGAGTATCAACTCCTCCTAAGTTTCTTTATAAATAATTGCCTCAGCTTCAATGCAGCTCAATCAATGGTTATTTGCATTTAACACACACTGTGTCAACAACAAGCTTGAGTTATCACAAAGGAGCAGCTTCTAATACAACTGCTTAGCATACATAAGCTTTGATTATTGTCCTTAAAGAAACCATTATCTTGAATATACTACCTTAGGACAGTTCTCTTAAAACTAAGTCTTTTTCAGTCCTAAAATTGCATTTTTGTTGTTGCTTTTTGTTGGACAGTAATGCACGAGTTCTATGTTTGATCTAGGATTAGGGCTCTTCTTACTGAGTAGGCCAAAACAAGTCCATGGAAGTCTCAACAGGAAAGGGTTTTTCTTTTTCCCTCCATACTTGTCTCCTATACATCTGTACGGTTCAGTCTTCTCCAGCTTAAGGCCTGATATAGTTCTAAAAGTGAAATTTCATCTGGATGATGCAACTATGGTATGAAGGTCAGGCAGTGACTTCAGTTGTAACGTATTCCAAATGTATATTAAAAGAACTGTCAAACTGCAGCAAGCTGGAAAATGGGCAATGCTAGCAATGTGCCATTAAGTCATCATCCCACCTCAAACAATGCTAATGATAGCCAGGAAAATGAAGCAGCAGTGTGAACCAGGCAAAGGGAATCATTCATTCTCATCCGGGTTTTGAGGGTCAATTATTTTGACGTGTGTGAACGGGAACAGCCCTTTTCGACCGTTGACTTCTCCTTCCCACTGACCATTTATGTTCATCCTTGTAACCTTCACAATGTCTCCAACCTGCGTTAAGTTAAAAGAAAAAAAATTAGGTAAGGAAATCTTATCCGACACCTGATATACAAAGCAAGAGGAACAACAAACATGATTCTATTAAAGGACAGAGAAAAGGAGGAAAAAAAAAAAAAAACTCTGGTGTACGTTTCAAAGGGAAAAGTTATTTTCACAAAATTCTGTCATTCTGCCTGCATTTGTTCTTCAAAAATAAATTCTTGAACTTATTTACATTCACACAAATTATGGATCTATACCTTCTCCAATAGCAAAGGGTGAATTTGTGCAGATGTCTAGGTTATTATAAACCGAAACCACTAAAGGTACTGTCAATAACAACATGCAATATCCATTCAAAGGAAAATGGTACTCACTGGTTTTAGCATTAGTGGCCCACTTTAAAAGGGATTTCTTTTTCAGATAAATTTTTATGGCACTTCTTAGTACTGTTTAAGAAGCTTCTATAGCTATCCAAAATGATAGACTTCCTAAGCCAGCATGAACCATTTTGAACATTCTTTATTAAGAATTAGTCATTAAGATTTTAGTTTTACTCGCTGTTTTCACCTCTGCTTTCTGTTGGAGAATTTGGATCAATTATGGGTCTGGCCTTTCCTGCCATAGCTAGGTCTTTTCCTATTTGTGGTGAAAGGTGAGAAGTTCTTAATTATGACAAAGCAAAAATGTTTGTCCATATGGTAAGAAGTTCTATTCTGCCATTATTCAATGCCTGCTGTTTTTTATCTTTTTATTCAGATTAGAACAACTTATGAAGCAGCATATCCAACATAATGAGTAGTGCTTAAAAATACCTAAATAGTCCACTTCTGTCTTAGATATTCCTACTGCTTGAATGCTTCAGAATAGCTAAACATGTGGTCTGTTGCAGCAGCTCTCAAACTCTCCACCTCCCTTCCTGTTTACTTAATTGCTTCTATGTGGCAACTACAGTAAATATTAGAAAAACATTAGCAGCTAATGACCCATTTCTTCACAAAAGGAAGCACCGACCTGTGACCAACAGTCAAAAGTTCATGAGTTTCTACCCAACCTAGGTTCAAATTCAAGTTTCTAAGTGTTTTGTAGAATTAGGGTTTGACAGCATGTCTACAAAAAGGTCTTCACTTTCTCTGGTCAGGGCCTTAGACTACTTGTGTTTCTAGATGAGAGGCCTGTGTTCATTTTCTGCTAAAGAATAAAACCAAACTGAGGTCAAACTACTTTGCAGAAAGGCAGGTTGCTAGATGATCTGAAGCCTATTTAAACTAGTCATCATTATTTCAATAGATACTTTTTTGAAAATCACTTGGAGGGAAAATGAAATCTTAAGTGAAATTGAAGATGCTGGAGTAAATGAACTCCTAGGCAGTCACTCATCATGCTATCTTTTCTTAAATAAATATAACACATTAAACTCCTTTCAGAAATTTAAACTTTATGCTTTATATCTGAATGGAATTAAACACCTAAGCAAAATGTGTTTTTGCTCCCTGCTGATGTTTTGTTCCTCTTCCTTACAGAAATACAAAATTATCACATTTAGAACACTTGTAATGCTTTAGTGTTTATTTGTTAAAAAGCACAACCTACTAGACTTTGAACAACATGGAAAGTTAAGCAAAGCTTTAGTAACAAGGCTCAAACAGGAGCACAGGAACTTAACAAATGTCACTCTAGGAAAAGGCTAATATCTATAAATACTCACTGCTAGATTTAAATAAACCTTGAAGACTGATCCAAGTTTGGGGGGGGCAGTTTATGCACTATGTGGAATCAAAAACAGTTTTGTACTGTCTGAGAGCCTGAAAATGCTGCTCATGTGCTGCAGAGATCAATTCGCTATTATTTTTTTTTTCCAGAAAGTCATCCTTCAATTTGGTTCTAAATGACTTCCACAACTTGAATAGTTTTGGAAGTCTTATTTCTCTGGAAGAAAAATATTTACGAAGTCTAGTATCCTGCAATAAACTCCCATGCAGGTGAACAATATAAAATATTCTTTACAGTGTGAGGCAGGTGAAGGTGCTAAAAGTCACTACTTGCCATTAAGGAGTGCTAGGTGAGACAAGATTCTCAAAAAACCTTCATATGACAGAACAGCATTGGAAGAGTAAATCAACTTAAAATAACTCAGCATACTGTTTTTTTTTTTTTTTTTTTTTTTTGCCGGGGGGGCCCGGAA
>JAWLRI010000709.1:2568311-2578529 GCA_034781795.1 Crypturellus tataupa | reverse complement strand
TTTGCCGGGGGGGGGGCGATAGGGGGTGGGACTGGTTGGTTGTAAGTGAAAGGTTTTGAGAATCCTCTGTCCTATAATGTTTTTTTTTTTTCGTCTCCTTTTCTTTAAAGAAAAAGCAGGCAGTTGCCTTGAGGGGACTCAGTGAAGCAGAACGTTGAAACAAGATTATGCGAAGGCACCTTGATGTCATGACAGAGTAAATCTTACATCTCATCTTGAAGATGTGTATTTTGTCAGTGTCTTAAAGAATCCGTGTGCCTTCCCTCCCGCTTTCATGCACTAGCTAAAAGTAGTATCTGATAAATCCTTCCTAAAGCCTCTACAATTTTGTCAGTCTGAGCTGTAATTTCCCCTTAAAAAAAAAAAAAAAAAAAGGCATTTTTTTCTGAGAACACTTCAAGGCAGTCAGAAGGATTGTCTTATGATTAGGCACAGGACACAGTCAGAAGACCTGATCCTGTTCTCATCTCTGCCACAGGCTTCCTGTATGACTCTGGACAGCTCATGGTCCTTATCTCTAAATTTGCATGATATTTCCTTCACCTCAGCATCTCTTGGATAAGTTAATTCACTTGTAAAGCATGCCATGCTAGCATCACTGGATGGAAGTATTAAGTGTTGAAATGAGTAATCCTTTTGAAATGCAGCTATTTGGCTCCACCCAAATGATAACATCAAAATGTATATTTAGATAGCACCCCCTCATAATGTCCCTGTTGCAGCATGAATTCAAAACCCCTGGGGAAATACAAGCTGGGGAACATGCCAATTGCAAAGGTTATTTCATTCACTCTAGACTCTTCCATACCTTTCTTCTAGCTGAAGCTGCTTTGTACATTGTGAAGAGGGTGTGCTGTGTCAGCCACAGGAAATTAATTCCATTTGAATTTTATGGATATTCCAACAACTGTATGTTATGTTCTAATGTTGATTAAGTTCTAAAACAAGTTCAAGGAGGTAAAAATGCATTAGAACTCTAAATGTTTCTTCTAGCCCCCTGGGTCAAGAGCTACACAAATCATACTGCTGTATAGAATTCGTAAGAGTTGAACCTCAGTCCTTCATTCTGGCTGGTGTCACAATCAACTTTCTTTGGTAGTGGTGCTAAAAAATAAACCAGTATTTGTTTAAATCAGCTGCCTGTTCTAGTCAAGAATAAAGTAGAGCTGATACAGTACAGGAAAACTTCTGGAAATCAAATGGTCCCACACAGATAAAAGGCTGAGTCAAACAAAAAGTGGGAGAGTTCAGTTGTACAGAAAACATGACAAAATGACATTTTGAAGTAGCAGGTGTTCAGCTGTTGGCAGATTCAAAAAACCAAAAGGCTGATAAAACAGCTTTGCTCAGCTTTATTATCCCTCCATTTTGATGCTGTGTGCCAGAAAATGGCTTGATTCCTGAACCTGAGGATCAAGTCCTTCAGACCAAGGGAAAAACTTTCAACCATTCTTGAATACTAAGGGAGGTAGAAGAACAGCATAAGGGCACAAAAGACCCAATTAATCCAGTTCATCCAAAAATGGCTGAAAACAATCTAGGTTTGCAGTTCAAGTACAGCTAGGACAACTGCCAAAATTGGGGTTGCAGCACCACAGAAACAGTACTGCTTTTTGTTAGATTATGATAGCCTGTCTCCTGCTAACCATGCTGTCAGGATTGCACAGAATTCACAACGCTGACAAATTAACACAGACAATTGTTCTTGAGCTCCACTAAATCTTTGCAGCACGGGATCTTGTCAAGGTTATCCATACTGTGTATAAAGAAAGAATGACTAATTTGATGTGACAAATACTTGGAACTTGATGTCTGGACTAAGTTGCTTGTTATGACGCAGATTTCTTGCAGCTTTAATAAGCCCTAGTGCTTCAATTTCTTAGGAAAGCAAACTCAGCAAACAGAATTGAGGGTGAATGTGTACTAAATTGTGAGGAACTAAGTGTCATCACGATGGGAACTATAAATAACTTAAGTTGACCAGGAAAGGAAATGGCAAGAAGATTAAGATCACACAGAAAACTCAGACAGTTCCTCTGGAGATTTCTAAGGGAGCATATTGAGAAACTGGTGCACATCTGAGCAAGGATACAGGAATCCTGCTGTCAGCATTGTTTTCAATTCAGTAATTACGTGATCTAGAACTCCATTACCAACACTGCCAGCTATACAAGTACAGGGGCTAGATTTTAGGTAAAATATTCATCATATGGTTCTACTACAATTTAATGTTTAACACAGCAATGCTACATTTCCTTGATTTAAGAAAAGTGCAATATTATTCGTCTAGTGAAAAAGTAGCCTAATTTCTTAACAGATTTCTGCTCCTAGCACACTTTGTCCTACTTGTCTTGACTTTCTTTTGAAAAGAAAGTTAATTGCAACCTAATTGCAACATGCTCAAGAGAAATAGTTACATAATTATGGTGAGTGGGTATTTATTTTGCTAAAACTTTTCAGCGACACAATGAATCCATACTAGCAAACAAATACAAGTTAATATTTAATACAACATGCATAAATAAACTAGCACTGTAATGCTGGTAGTCTTGAAAGAGCCATTATAATCTTGCTATAAAAATAATGCTCTCAATAAAAAGTCTTAGGAAAATTAAAATTCTATCTAAACAATCTTAATACAAATTCTGTCATGTTAAGTGTGGAGATGGATTCCAGCACTATTATTGCATTTAAAATGGTCTATTGTGCTGTTGCTACAGTACTTGGAGTATATGTGAGAACCATTATTTAAACATGTGGCAGGTAGAAACCTAGGCTGCTGCTGCACTGATCTCCTGTCTTCTGGTTCCTTAAACCATCTTACTTCATTTTGAATTTGTTGTTCATCTCCTGAATCTAAATTTAAAAAACAATGAGCTTAATCACTCACTAGAATTAGAAAGTTATTAAAACTGAGAAAATTCCAAATAGATTTCACTTTGTAGCATAGCCACAGTGGCAAGGAATCTTGGCTCTTAAAATTCATCATGTAGAGTGTTAGGTATCCTCTGTAACCTTTGAATGTAGGATTGCTAGCTCTCCCAAAGAGAAGGATCAAAACTGCAGAACACAGCCCCATAATGTAGAGTCCCAATAAATACAGGACACTCTATTCCTGTCTTTCACATTCCTTCCTCTACTGGACCAAAAAGGTCTGCTTTCTAGCCAAAAGCTTTTAGCCTTTTGGCTAGAAGCAAATGATGGGGGGAAAGAAAAATTGAATTTTTTGTCCAGTATCCTTGAAAGTACTGCATGTTAGTAGTGGTGCTTAGCTAAGTTGCAATGTGAAACTCCAAAATTTAATCAACTTAATAAAAACTGAATTGGCAAGGTAACTTTGTCAATTGACAAGAACAGTATGCAAATCTTAATAAAACAATTAACTTATCATAGGCTTTATTTAATTATTCACTAGTGCAGGAAGATCCTATATGGCAGTTGTTATACACGTAACTATGGGTAAATTGCTAAAATTATGTACTTTGAGATTGTAGCTATTTAAAATCTAGATTTTATTCTATGAACAGGTTGCTCTATAATTCCTAATTTGGAGAATAAACATACAGTAATATAATATAAAATAATAATATAATATATAATAAATATAATGCAGTAGCACCCAGTCAACATCTAGACTTTAATCACTTCAGTAAAATAATTACGAATGCTGAACAATTTCAGTCCATTCAATAAAGTCCAAAGTGTAATAGATGTCATATCATCCAACCATTCTTGTATCCTTATAGGAAAACTACACTCACATATTTTGTCCTTCAACTAAAGCTATAAGTTTTCACATAAAAAGCTTGTTTTATAACTGGATTACACTTTCTAGTCTCCTCTGTAAGATGCCATGAATCTTTATTCTTCTTAAATAATTTTGTGTGATAGAGAAAATGGCCTTGCAAACAAACACTATGTCCCATTCTCAAGCTGAACCCTTGAGAATAACATTTTCCCTCTTAAAAGGATGTCTAGCAGATTTCTATGCAATAGACTTTTTAATTCCAGATGATATTCTAATCTTGATAAGTACTGTTTGTGTGCTGACTCCATAAAGATAAAGCCAGTGAACAAATATTTTGCTTTCATAGTTTTATCAGTTTAAGTGAGATTACAGTCAATAAACGTGTAATTAGATTATACCAATAGTCTTCCATCAGTAGTAGCTAAACTGTGATTTACAGTACACCTGTATTAATGAAGAGTACTGTGAAATTTGATTATTCTGAAAACACCATTAGCTTTCTTCCCTAAACATTCCCACAGCTTGTCCTCTTCTTGCCACTACCTGCTTTCAGTGCTCTTACAAAAAATAGACTAGAAAGTTAAGCCAACTGTGCTATTTTCAAGAATGTTGATCTGTGACCTGAAATGGCTCAGGCTTAGTGACATGTAGAGCTGTGACACAGTTGGGATTAACAGATCACCAGGGCCCAAGAAGTGTTAGGCAAGCAAATTAAGATCATGAAAAGAGGATGAGGTTCTTCAAGAGCAGCAGAGATGACAAAGGCAAAAAAAAATGTTACTATAACGAGACTGCTAAAGTTCTCTATGCATGGATGAATATGGAGAAGCTATAACCAACAATCTATTAAAAAGTAGCTCTGTTCCCTGAAGCTTCTGAAGTCTTTTAAGATGCAGTGTGACCAAGATAAATCTGTGAAGAAAACAAGACTACATGACCTAGTAGCGCTGGGAGATGAAAAGTCACGGGGCAAAAAGCAATGAAAAATTCAGTGGAGAGAAAGAAAATTTCTTAAACAGTTTCAGCAATTTAAACTTGAAAACAATTCAAGTCTACATGATATTGGTTGGAGTTAATCCTAAAAGCATAGGGCGGTACCTAAAATGACAGAATTAACTACATAACTAAGTAATAAGCCAGAAAAAATTGGCTTGTGAAGTGTCATCCTTCCAAGTGGCCTGCTACTGTGCAGCAAAGCAAATTTCCTAAAGTATTCCATGATATGTTAATACCACAACAAAATCAAACACTTAAGGTTTCAGAGGTATGAATAGTTTTGGCAGGAATCTTCTCTACAGTGCATTTAGCACTGAATTTACACTCTGCTCTATGATGACTTTTCACGCCCTGTTCACAAGTAACAGACTGCTGGCTTTCCTAAGACCTAAGAATAATCTTGTGATGTGTTTTTAACTTTTAACATCCTAAGAGTAATCAGCTATAGAGGTTTTATAAATGAGGGAGTGAGGGTAACTCTTATAAATAACTGCATGTTCATATAGCCTTTCAAGCTCTAGTCAAAAATATTACCTAGAGACAAGAGTTTTAACTTGCAAACTAGCTGAGTGAAAGCAACAGGAAAAGTTTGAGAGCATTTTTTTTAAAACTATTACTTTAAAAGCACTTTTACTTTACTGGTTAAAATACCATCTAGCATCTTTGCTTGTTTCCTTGTGTTTGCTGCTTGAAGTTTTCTAGCACATTTGAATTTCATCTCTGAGAATGATAGCCAATAGCACTGTATCAGGTGAGATGCTTTCTGAAGTATGGCTTAATCAGCCTTGGGTATCATCGAAGAATTGAAATAGTCTCAGTGTTCTAGATGTTTTTACAAACTTGCTGAAGTCAGTTTTTAATATCAGTTTAACTAGAATTATAATGTAAATTCTTAACTACTTAAAAATGAAGCTTTAATACATCCCTAAAAAAGATAAAAGTGTTTGCAAGCACAGGAAGTTATTAAAGCTCAACAGAAAGGCTACACTGCAGCCATTCATCTTAGGAAAAAAAAAAAACCCTAATTTAGTTCTTAATGTTTCTCAAATTCCATTTTTGAAAGTCAAAGTAAATGGGATTGGAGTACTCCAGTAACTTTTTTTTTAATCCCCACTTGTTCATATTTGACGTGCCCAGATTTCAGCTCTTGTCACCGGATACTTAGGTTGCACCTCATACTCCACCTGAGAATCAAGAACGACAGTACATTTTCAAGTGGTCCTTACCTTTTTTCTGAAGGATGCTGCTGCCAGTTTTCAGCCTGGAATACTGCAACTATTAACACCCTTTCTTTCCCCAAGATTAGGTACAAAAGCAAAGTCATCCTTTCACTAGCACTTACTTCTCCCCCCAGCCCCTGAAGGTGCGTGTGTATACACTCATTCTACTCATTACCTCTACAGCATATTTACATTGTTGAATAGACAAGAAAATAGGATGAATTAAGTAGAGATTCTGAAGTAGCTCAGACCACTTTCTAAAGGGAAGTGGTATAGATGAAGCATTTTTTTGGTCGATCTTTACTCGGAAGGTAACAGAACTTCTTAGTCCCTTAGCATAAATACAGACTCCATATGTAGTCATCTGTACCAACTACGCCAGTATCAATTACTTTAATTTTTGAGATTTAGAGGAAAGAACTTACCTCTAGAGCAAGCGCAGTCTTGTCATAAGCACAGGGTACTCTTTTTTGGATAGCTTTGGCATAGACTGGTCCATTCTGTGTTGATGGCAGAGGATTGATCACTGCTCCAGGTGTACTGGATACTGAGGGAAGGGGACTTGCGGTCTGAGGCTGAGCATAAGCATGGGCAGGTTCTGGAATACCATAACTGTTGGAATTCCTGTTTCCATGCTTCCCGAGAGAAGATCTGACTAGCTTTTCTACATAAGGAACAGGAATCATTCCAATCCGACCATCCTTGTTTCTGGCACTCCACCACTGTTCTTCAGGCTTCTCCACAATTACCAGTATCTCACCCTTTTTAAATGGAAGATCCTCAGCATCATTCCCAAGAAAGTCATACAGAGTCCGAACATACTCCACATTTTCTTCTGCAGTAGACAGAGTAGAAGCAGTTCCAGAGCCTATAGATGGACTCGGATACCTGAGTTTAAAAGAAAATTTGGTATTATCAATAGCTACTGTTTTATATTTCCACTAACTACCCATTTGTATAGCAGAATACCCATAAAAGGAGGATTGCTGATATTCACTTATACAGGAAATAAGTGAAATGACTTGAGTGACTTTTAGAGGAGAGAGACATCTGGAGAGCTAAATTGTCCTCTTATGTGCTTTTTTTTTTTTTTTGTGTGTGTGTGTGTGTGTGTGCTTCAGTATCCACTTCTCCTAAGAATTCAGTAAATTTAAGTGACAAATTTGAAGGAATATAGTGGAAAAGGGAGCAAAACCTAGAGGAGAGTATGATAAAGTATTAGTTAATGTTTTCTAAAACTCAGATGTCCGGTGTTGCCTCTGTTACTATAAGTAGTTCTCTACTTTTGAGAGGGGGAACACCACAGTTTGCATACAGGATTTTGTGGCCAACTTGCTTCTGAAGGGGTTGTTATATTTGAACAGAAAGAGACTCCTCTAAATTTATGTATGTAAATACCCAGTAACCTAAAAGTAACATATTCCTAGCAAATGCAACACAAAATATTGCACCCACTGCTAAGAATAGAGTAAGAAGTTGAAATCCAGAAAAAATCCTTTGCTTTATTCATCTCAACACAGTCTTTACTTTATTAACATTGCTTATCACTTTGCCCTTGATTTGTCTAATACTGTCACTTCACTATGAGAATACAAGATTGCTACATGAATAGCAATAGCTTCAATACATGAAGCTATTTTGACCTTTTCACCATAATTTTTACAGTTATCTTCAAAATATTTCTTTGTCCTATATAATGTTATCTAATTTACAACAGCAAGAATTGCAAGGCTGCATTTAGCCTAATTCAAATTTCTTCTGCTATTTGCAAAAATACACTGGAAGCTAAATGTCCATCACTTAAATATATTGCAGAAACCTTAAACAGGAGTATAATTTGCTGCTTTGAGGTATCCTGCAGAAGTCAAATTGAGGGTGGGAAGGGAACTTGAA
Source organism: Crypturellus tataupa (assembly GCA_034781795.1). Classification (NCBI taxonomy): domain Eukaryota; kingdom Metazoa; phylum Chordata; class Aves; order Tinamiformes; family Tinamidae; genus Crypturellus; species Crypturellus tataupa. The sequence continues at coordinate 2,570,672 of JAWLRI010000709.1, read as the reverse complement.
AGCAGTCACTCAGCTCATCTTCACACATCTTCAATGATGTTCAAAACACACTATTGCTGCTGAACAGAAAGCTTGTGCTGCTTACAACTGTTTTGTAACATAAAATATCTCCTGCAGCTAAAATTGCTTTACATAATCTTGTTAAATCCATCATGAGAACTATCCCTTCATACTGTTCCTCATGGCATCAAAAAACAGCCTTCAAAAAGGAAAGCACCCGAAAGGTATTTGCTTTTAAAAAAAGTTTTTATGAAAAAGCAATAACGGTTTTGAAGCACATTCCTTCCCCCTCTTAACTTTACTTCATTACCTTAAAAAACACACAACAAAATCAGGAAATGCTACCTCTAGTTCTTCTGTAAGCAGGAAGTGCCCTTTAAGCAGAATGTTAAACCATTAACTATGTCACTGTTTTTTCTAATAGCATTTTTCAAACTCTTTGAACAAAACCATCAAATCAATCCCACTGTTTAAAAGGGTTGTCAGTCCACAGTAGACAAATTTCTAAATCTGTCTGTGTATGCTAGCAGAACCATCAATTCCTATGTCCAATCAAAAGCTTGAAATGATGCAGTTCTGAAACGTTCATAGTAGGTTTGACACAAGTCTTTAAATGGGAAGTGACCCAGACGGGTTTAGATAAGTGACATCAAGCTTAAGTGGGTTGTGAAAGCAAAAAAATTTATTGCCATACATGACTATGAACAGATTCTTATTTCCAGAAAAGTAAAGCCATAGTCAGGCAGTTGAGATAAGCACAAGGATTGCTTCAATGTAGGTTTTTTACATAGGTTTCTTCCTTCCAACCATCCACAAGTTTAAACATGCATGTTATGCTGGGCAACTCCCTTATGTATCCTTGCAACTGTGAAAGATGAGTGAATTCTTCCCTTATCCATTTTTCTAGCCAAAGTGCAATACTGTAGACTTTGTAACAGCTCTAAGACTTCTATAAGCAAATGACTTGTCAAATCCCTTGCATCACTTGACAGTTTTGCCAAAAAAAAAAAAAAGAATTTTGACCATCTGAGTTCTGGAATTTGACAAATCTTGTCAAATTGCCAACTTCTGACATTCATGACTTAAGACCATGACTACATTTAAACAAAGTTTAAATCGTGATTAAAAAGCTGAGCCATCTTTTTTTCTTTTTCCTTCTTTAAGAGCTTGGTTAATTTGCAAATGATTGGAACATCTTAAAGTGCAGAATTTTTAGCAGGTAACTAATTTTGTTTTGTACACAGGTATTTATCTAGCTTTTATTTTCAATACATTATGTATTGGAAGCTGTAAAGCTTTAAAATAAAATGCTGAGAAAGGTTTTATAAAAAACAAAAGTAAGGAAGGGGCTTATCAATAAATTTAAAATAGCTTAGTGATGGAAGCAGCAGGTATGTCCCATGTTGGGAACAAAGAACCAGCTCATGGCTATGTCATATTTTCCCATCCTCCTAGAATAGCATTTCTTGGTGTAGCATATGCAGATACAGCCCCGCTACTGAACTGAGATAATTATTAACATTTTCCATTCTTTGCGGGGGGGAGTGAAGTTGAAGTCTGGGAAAGGCTGTCCTAGAATGCATGAGAACTAACTGAACAGGGTGGTGCGCTCTAAGAGCGCGAAGGCCTGCTCTGTTCCAAGCCCAGCGGTCATGGATAGCCCCGAGGTTGTACCCCAAACGCCGCAACAGGGTCCTTGACCTGCCTCGGGAGAGCGGGACAACGGAAAGAGGAGGCTGATACAAAGCAAGGCCACACCCATGGCAAGAGGAATTGTATGTGGTGAGGGGTGGTGATGTACGCAGCGCCTTGGAGCCCGTGGGCTCATGCCTGAGGGCTGTGTGTTTGTGTGGGTGGTCTATACCTGGAAGAGGAGCATGGTGTGCTCGTGCGGATGTGGATACCTGGAAGCGCAACTCGTGTGGGTCAGGGAAAGGCAGAGGGCCAAGCGGGCGTGGGACTCACCTGGGCGCCGGCTCGATGAGCGTGGTCGTGTCCAGGTAGTGGATCTTGTAGAACTCGAGCAGCGCCGGCAGGTGCTCGAACTCCTGGTCGCCGATCTTGAAGCGGCGGTTGGGCAGGGAGTTGATGATGTAGTGGGAGACGCGCGAGTTCTCGGACACGGAGAGCACGTAGTCGCCCGGGCAGGTGGACGAGTCCCGCACGAGGAACATGCCGTGGCGCTGCCCCTGCAGCCGCGTCTGCGCCTCCGCCCGCGACACCGGCCCCACGTACCAGCTCGAGCGGTCCGAGGAGTCGAAGCGGGCGGCGGAGGACATGGCTCCGGCGGGAGCAGGGGGGCCCCGAGGCCTCGAGGCGGCGGGAAGGCCCGGCCGGGGAGGTGCTGCGGGCGGGGAGGCG
>JAWLRI010000709.1:2550903-2567871 GCA_034781795.1 Crypturellus tataupa | reverse complement strand
GCTCTGTCTCCGCTGCCAGCCCCTCGGCACCGGGCGTCTTGTCCCCGCTTGGTGTGGGTGCCCCCGCCGAGGGGCTGTTGTCCTAGCGATGGATTTGGGGGAGGACAAAAGGGACCCTCGTGATAATGCAGTGCGGGTGGCCCCGCGGGGCTGGGTTCACCCGCTGCGCCACCCCGGTACTGGGGCGACAGCGACGAACCCTCGGGTGGTGCAGGAGGGGAAGGCGGCCGCGCCGCCGCCAGGAGGAAGGAAGCCCCGGAGCGGCCTGGGCTGCGCGGGCGGTCGGAGCTCAGAGGGCGGCGGGAGCCCGGGCAGCGGCGCCCGGGGGCCTGGCTGGAATGCCCGGGGCCGGTGGCAGGGATCGGGGCTGGCGGTGGGAATTGGGGCTGGTGGCGGGATCAGCGCGTCCCGCTGCGCAGGGCGAGGGCACGGCGAAAGCCAGGGCGCTCACGAGGCCTCGTTCCCCAGAGGTGCCACAGACCTTTGCAAACATTGTCATTTTAGTGCAGTCCCATGACTTTGTGTCTTTGATTTTTGCTTAGGGGCCTGGCAGCGTGAAACTAAGCAGCATTTCAGAAAGTAAGTAACATTTTAAATGAAGAAATGGGCTGGAAGTTCCCACCTGGCCCTGATGTGCCGTCTTTGTCCAGCTTGGCTGGTTTTCCTTCATTTTCTGTCCCTGGAAGCTCGCCTACGGGACAGTCTTTTTTCCTGCCTGCATTGGCAGCTAGTGCCAGCTGGAGTGTTTGGATCGGGAAGCACAGCGTGTGTCTCTGGGCACTTATCACACCACAAATAGAAGACTCGCCTGCTCAGACTGCTACAGTTTAAACAAAATAATGCAGGAAGATCTCATCACTAATGTGAAAGGATCTCAAAGTATTCACAGGTATCACCAGCTGCTCAAGTCCGGGTATCTGCCAGGCGGGAAATAAAAGCTGTTTAACCGGGTACCAGCAGTGCTGGCCAAGCTGAGCAGACCCAGGCTGAAGAACACCATCTGAAGCTGTGCAGCCATACAAATATATTCTCCTTTTCCAGGGAGACTTGCGTTTTTAAGTGCTTCTATCTGTCAGAGCCAATTTTAAACACATATAGACAGGCTACAAAGAATAATGAAGGTGGTTGTGTGTTATTCTGTCATGCAAACGGGTTTGGATCATTTTCTTTATGGCCATAGCTAAAATGTAGAGATTGGAAGATAGTACTTCAATTTGCAAAAACATGCCAAGCCACGTTTAAAAATAATTATAAAAAGCCACAAGTTAGCAGCAGAATCAGTGGGAAAAAAACATACTTCTTATCCAAAGAAGATTCTAAAATACAGAGAAATTTTCCATTTGTAGTAACTGTCACAATTACCTGTTCTGACTTCCTGCAGTCCTGTAGGCTGCGTCCAGCCTTCAGGTAATTCCTGTTTCAGCCACTGTAATTGAAGCAGACCAAGTAAAGGATCCCATCATGAAGATAAAAAGTGACTTGTTCAAGATCATTAATATTACTGGGTAAGAGTGGCATCAGCTTCCTAGACCCCAAGAAATGATCTACATCCCTACAACTACTGTTTGCCTAGGAAGAGTGGAGAAACGTGTGGATTTTTAGGACTGTTTAATAGAACCACTTTACCTTTTTTATTACATATAAATAGGTTTTGGTGTTTGTCCCTACATTGGCATCTTCCACCCTCTCAGAGCATGGCTGAATAGTAGCTGCAGCACAACCAAGACCTCTTAAAGTGCATCAGCTGCTGATGAAATAACAACTCAGTTGGCAGAATATTCCCTTGAGAAGGTTCCTGCCCCTCTTCCCCCAAGCCCAGCTGCTGCTTCCTCCTTTCGCCAGAAGCTTCTGCCCCCATCGCTTGAAATGAATGCCAAATAAATTGAACATGTGGCCGGAGTCTAAGGAAGGAGGAGAAAACTTCTCTCCAGGGTATATAGAATAAGGCTCCTTATTTGTTTCAGACCCAGCACAGGTTATGCTGCCACTGCCAAATTAACAACCCTAATCTAAAAGAAGAGGAAATGGGAAAGGATATGGTGGATTTGGAAGTAGCTGGCTGGAAAAGAAATACAGTAGTGAAAGCAATTATGAAACAAAAACTGAAGCAATGACAATCGCTTCTCCAAATAGAGAAGCTTGAAATATTTCAGGATGCAAGTCCACTAATTACAAGTCTAGCTAATAAGCCCACAGAGCTTTACATTTGTGCTGGCAGGAAATAGGAAGATAGATCATCAAGAAACTCAGTTATTATTCTTCTGGATTTTCTAATGTATCAGCAGTTTAAGTGTTTGCATTTTTGATCACTTAGTTCTGAAAGAATTGTGTGGCTCTTACAGACCACAAATAATTTAAAGCTTTTTAATTCATTCTCCATCTGTCTTCAGTGTCTAATGCTATAGTATTGTGTTAGAGGGACTCAGTATTCAAAAAAAAAAAAAAGGGAATGCTTCTTACTGTAAGAGACAAGACTGGCATATTTAGGCGGCAGAGATTTTATTAAAAAAAAGAAGAATCAGCCTAAAATCCATGTGAGTGCAGCTTAAAATAGCACATTCCACTAGGCTTGTGAAGGCAAGGCTCCTGGGGCATCATCCTTGGTAGGCAAAAACATCAGTAGTAATCGTGGCTCGGCGTAGCAACGCGTAGGCTCTTCTGTAGTTTCTTTCTCTATGTAACTGCAATAAATAAGAACAACAAAGTTCTTTACAGCCGTCGATTTGAATAAAAGTGCCAATTCTAGAACAAAATAATTTTATTATCGTTAAGCCTATGCGTTAGCCTAAAAAGTGAACTACTGCTAAATGATTTGATTGGTTTGAGCTAAGCTTTGTTAGCATCTTTTGTTTTCTACCTAAACAAAATATGTGCAGGTAAATTAGTAGGTACTATAACTTTGGACAGGCACATTATACCACAAATAAAATCAAATTCTTGGGGTGAAGTTTTTTTTTTTTTTTTTTTTTTTTGCCAAATCCAAATGCATAATATCTGCTCTTACATTAGTTGATGAAATTTAGCTATATTAGTAAATGTGAAAAAAAAATGTTTAACACTTCTGTCTAAGAAATGCTGCTTTAAGAAAATGGGAATTTCCTTGTATTGATTTGCTTTGCATAGTATCAAGCTACAATGTTTAATAAAAAATGCAATCACAGAACTGCATATACTGACTAGTGGATAGGAAAACTGAAAATCACCTGAAAATATCTGCAATTAGTATTCAAATACTGAAGGAGTGATAGGAAGAGGTTGGAAAAAATGAAAACATGAGTTACCACAAGATGTTTCCTCAGCTTACTAATTACTCACAAATATCTTCTCCCATTTCATCCAAAAATTAACCTATCATCTTGGTTATTTGCAATAGTTTATAATACCCTCTAGTGGTTTATATAGGAAAGGGAAACAGAAGCCAGACAAAGAATCATTACATTTTTGTTACTGTGAGGGAGTCTAGAAAGCATTTTCATTTGTAGGGTATCCCTGCTCTTTCTAAACCTACTAGTTAATATGTAAAATGCACTGCAAGAGGTACAGCTAGACTGCACCTAGATTTCTGGTTTAGTTAGAATAGTTGGTGTAGAATATAACCTGCACCACTGGAAGTCTCACGCTCTGCAGACAAAGCAAATTGCCACTGCAGCACATGAAGTCTGCAAACTGAGTCTAGGGATGTCCACGTCAGAGCGATTTCCACTGACATGAGAGCTATGTTTAATTCCTTCATAGTAGGAACACAGTCTATGTGCAGTTCGCTTTGTTATCAGAAAGGACTCCCTGAAGAAGCTTACATGCAGGGTTTCTGCATTTACCAGGTATTCTGCTATATTTGCCAATTGGCAGTGATTCAGAGATGGAGGTGAAAATCAACAGTGCTGGAGGAAAAAAAATCGAAGAACTCCCTCTGATCAAGGAAAAGCTGTTGAGTTTATTAAAAGAACTGCAGAAATCCTCCTGAATCTTTTCCAGAAGAACAGTCCACTCTTTTAGAGCCAGATGGGTCTACCTTGAAATCATCTTTGTTTCCATAAGCAACATTTCCCTGTGGTTTTATATCTAGGAATTTCTTCCATTTCTCTATAGTGGCAGGTCAATGTGCACAGCCTCTTTGTCGCAGTGTGATGATAATTAACTATAGTGCATCATTCTGATTATTGCTTTGTTTTCACCCTTTTACTGAAGCCTCGTTATTGCTGTAAGATATAATGAGAGCTATAGCTATTCTGTCATGATTTTCTGATGGCACTGATTACTTTCTGCCTATCCAAGAGGAAGGATCCCCTACTGTTCAGATGTCACATTGGTTCAGATTGAAATCAGCTTCTAAACTAACGCCAAGCAAGATGGGAGTCAGCAGCCAATTATTTTAATGAAGAAAGGCTTTACTGTGCAGTGTCATTCTGAGCTGTAGTGGCACGGTGTTATTTTTCTGTTTTCCTGTGCATGTTTTAGCTAGCACAGGGTCTTGGTTCACTGTAATCTTCGCTGTTGCTACTTATCTCCTTGTTATTTTTTTTCCTTTTTTTTTTTAATGGTGTTGTAAACCAGTTTGTGCTCTCTTTATGCCTTTCTAAAGCACATACTATTAAAAAAACAGGTCATTTCACAAGCTGGTATAACTTCACTGATATTAATGTAGTAATAAAGGGCCTAATTAAGCTCAGCAACATTTAGACACCACATCATGGGTAATAAAACCGAGACAATAGTTAAAAAGTAAAAGGGTTCTGACAAGGATTTATTAATTTATGCTTGTGAACAAATGTGTCTGACAGTTGAATGATGAGATGGCCACACTCTGTACAGAGAAATCTTCTTTCCGCTGTGTTGACAGGAGCTGCAGTATAGAAGTTCGGGAGTGGGTGTCAGATCCCAGGCTCTAGCCCCGTTAGGAGGATGGCTCATGCCCGGATAAGATGAAGGTTCAGACTTTCTTGCTACTGTTCGTGCTGCTGCATGTTCAATTTTGCTGAATAACCAATCAAGCTGCCTGACACCTGGCACAGGAGGGAGACACTAGGTCTTGTCTTCCTGTGTTAGGCTGGCTAGAAGGTTTTATTACCAAAAAGAAAAAACACTTTGAAAAGCTATTTCAAGCTAAAAGCTGGAAGAAAAGAAGCCAGTCAAGCTGAGCCTTCTGTGTCTTTATTTCTGTCCATGCTGAAGGCTGAGAAAGTCTCCTTCAAAGGAAGAGAATTTCTTTTATTTAACAGGAAAAAAAAAGGCAGTTCTGTGGTTATTGTAAAAATGCTGCTTTCTGTCAGATGGGCAGATATCGACTGTAAGTGGCATTTTGTGCATAACACTTGCAGATGGGCAAATATTGATTGTGAATAGCATTTTATGCAGAACACTCATTTTTCAAACCCTTAAATAGTAATTTATGTTCATAATAAGAAAGACATATAAAATCTCTAAATATTTTCTCCAAGCCTTAATATCCTCATCTGCTGGCAAAAAAATAAATATTAAAATTTTCTAATCTTCACTTGAGCTGTCAAATTCCTCCCAGTCTGACACGCTCATAACTTCCGAAGGAAAGTCAAGGTGATTCTGCAGGTGGTCTGCATGCCATTCGGGGTACCATTTTTCTGTGTCCATTAAAATAGCCCTGGGCAAAGTCAGGACGCAGGCAGCCATCCCGGAAATATCATCCTCCAGCTGAGGACCTTCCTCCCAACAGTCTCTCTCTGCATCGTAAATGTGGACGTAGTCCATGCGGATCCCTCTGTTGTGAGATCTGCCTCCCAAGACGTAGATCCTGTTGTCTAAGACAGCAATACCTGGCTCTCCGTGTCCTGCTGGAAGTGGACATACGTTTGTCCACTGATCAGTGCTTGGCTTATAACAGGCAACCTTTAAAAAAAGAAAGAATAAAACGAAAAATCAGCTATAAGGAAACTTGTATCTCAGTGATAGACAAATTAATTCCATAACCAAATATTTACATAATCTGGCAATGTCACCAGGCTTTCGAGAGGGTGTTGGTAATGGAGAGAGCGCATCAGCACGCAGAAGTCCGTGCTCAGTAGCAGCCCTGTGTGGGTGCTACAAAACTCTGATTCGCAGCTGCTGGCTGTGCTGCTGCGGTAGCAGCTGTGTGTCATCCACAAACGTACACAGCAGGGAAAGAGCTGGGCACAGATGCTAACAGGGGCTCAGACACAGAGCATCTGTTTGCAGTAGTTAAAATGTGCTGGACATACGGAGAAGGCTGTGCTACACCCGGTCTGCTGGGCTGTCTCTGCATCATATGGGAAATTTTAGATTCTATTGGATACCTACTAGGCTAATTCCATTTATTTGTAAGCACCTTTCTGATCATTGAGATACTTTCAGCTGGATTTAATTCTGTTATCTTCATTGGCTTTATTTAAAAAGTTACTTTTCATGTCTTTTTTCTGCTAGCAGTTTTTCCAGCAGTTCTGGAGGCTGGAATAAGTCACAAGAAGATTCTTTCCAGCCATCACTTACTACCAGGCACTGCATATTCTACAGCTTTATACAATTACTGTCCAATCCCTTCTTGCTATTGAAGAATGTTATTCTTTAAAGAAGTTTTAAAATTGTTAGGACCCCAAAGTGCTAGGGCCTTAGTGTGTTTGGCGCTGCACTCACTGAGTGTGAGGCAGGCAGCAGCAGACAAATCACTGCAAGTTTTTCAGCTAAATGGAGAACAGCCAATGCAGTAGCTGTTGCTGGGCAGGCAGCTTTATACGTGCACGAAGTGGGAGGAAGGAATTACATCAAGAGTGCAAAATCCACATGAAATAGACTCTTGGAAGGCAAAAAAAACAGTTATTAGATGCTTTCACCTGGTGAACATCCCTTCTGTAGCCGGAGTCGTTGTTGCTTCCTCCAATTACATAGAGCTTTCCTAGCAGCGCGGCCATCCCGTGCCAAGCCCGTCGGACTGGACCGTCTGCTAAAGCGTCCCAGCGGTCAGTCTTTGGGTCGTAACACTGCAGCTCCTTCAAATAGTCTTCTCCTCTCCTCCCGCAGGTTATATACATCTTCCCCTCCAGCGCTGCTCCAGCATGTGCATACACCTGGCACCATCACAGGGGAAGGCAAGAGATTACGAACCTGATTTATGTATTTCTCCCAGTTTTAAGGAATGGCATAGTCATGAAGGCAAGAGCATTTTTCATGAATTACTCAGATACCATTATCTAGGCGGATCTTCTTACAGTTCCCTTCTAGGTGATTATGCTGTAAATGTGAGGCTTAAGTTCTGAATGAAATACACACAATTTTTAAAAACTTTGAGAGTTGCAGTGGGTTCTAATTCATTATCGTTCCTTAATCAGAATATCGTCCATACTATTTATTTTCTCCCCCTTTTTCCTGCTTAGAAATCTTTCTGTTGGAGATGAAAGTATATACAAGCATTGTCGATGTTATCAGGATGGCAAGATAACCTACTTAGCACTCAACTGGATCTTAAAACTGTTTTTATTCCCAGCACTGACACACATTTATGATCTCTGAGCTCATGCAAGCTGTTCATCCTCTTCTGTCTCTGCAGCCATTATGTAAAATGGCAATAATGTTTTTAAGCATATAATAAGCAATAACATTTAATGATTTTAACTTATGTTTTTAGTGCTTTGAGATTCTCAATGAGAAGCATTATGGAATCACAGATTTGTGCTGGTGTATTGCGATCATTAAAAGGTGTAGAAGTCATCGTAGCTTCTTGAAAAATTAATTAGGATATTAGTTTTCTTCCCTAATCAAGATTCACCAAGCAGCTGTTTGTCCATACCTTTCTCCTTTTGCTCCACTTTTAATACAAGAATAGAATTTCTTGCCTTTTTTAGCAATTTTCTTGCAACAAACTTTTCCACAGAAACCCCAATTCCCTTGTCACTACACCATTTCCTGGCTCCGAGGGTCATGACTGCTCATCTGGCAATCGCTGTGTTAGAAGGACAAATGGTACTGATGTCACGGGATAGCTGCTCGGTGCTGCATTTCAGATGAGTAATGGTCTCACTTTAGTTGACCGAGATGGGATACTGCATCATATAAGCTATTGCCATCTGAACCTATTAGACACTGTTCTGTGTCCAAGAATTAGGCAGTCTATAGAAACTGAGGTACCCTCTCACCAAGGGGTAATCTGTTCTGATCGGGGCTGAGGTTTGTTGTCAGGATTTTGAGTGAGAAAGTTGTCCTATTTTCTAATTTTTCAAGCATATTTTGCCTACCATGGAGGGAAAGGGAACTTGCTGGTGGCTGTGTGATTGATTATAAATGGTTTTAAAAGTGAACGCAACAAAGGTTTGCAGGGAAAAACAACAAGAAAACAAGAAAAATAAGCATTTAACTTAAAAACGGAAATCATATACATCCTTCTCCTCTCTTGATAAGTCTTATTTGAATATTAGCAAATGGAAAGCTACACATGAGAAAAGCATCTAAAGAGATGTATGTCACCAGTGTATTGGTGTGTGTGGCTAATGCACTCCTTACCTCCTTCTTCAGAGGAGCCACATATTCCCAAGTGTTGCTTTTAGGGTCATACCTCTCCACTTCCCTCAGGTCTTCGTGGTAATCTCGCCCGGCGACCGCGTATATATAGTCGCCCACAACGCAAACGCTGAGGTCAGCGTGCTCTTGCTGTAGGGACCGGATCTGGAACCATCGGTTGTGTCTCGGGTCGTACCTTGCAAAGGAAAAGGCTCACGGTTATTCACTTAGCCACAGAATCGCTGCTGGAGCACAACACAGGACCACAGATGTGGGTTACTACACTCAGTCTTTGGCTGAAATTCAGCTCAGCTCTAACTGGAGTGAAATTTGTCCTTGTCAGCATTTTATTATTAGCAAAGGTATTTTATTCTATTTTTAGAAGATTATTTTAGCAGATACTATCATGCTGTAAAAGCCTAGTTTTTTCCATGATCTTATGCACTGCTGACAGGTTATATATCAAAAGCTCTGCTTATACAAAGCCAGTCTACAAGCTACAACAGTCTGAAAATGCCACAAAGACTGTATCTGGATCTTAAAGGAATCAAGATGGACATAAACATTTTGTGGCTCTTTTATTCTTTCTCCTAAACATCTGCTCCAACAGATCCTCATTATTAATTTGCCATTCAAAATATCTAATTAGCCTAGAAATTTTATTTTTTTTAGAGAAAATCGCTTGCAACTTCTGAAAGTGTAGTCAGACTATTCATGCTATAGAATAAGAGTAGCTCAGCCAAAACTAGTAAAAATGACCACATTACCAAAATAAAAGGGTTTATATCTGTTTGCAGTGTAACGGGCATTAAGATCTAAAATTGATCCTTTGCTGTGCTCTTCTCTCTGGCACAGCAGAACCTAAGAAACGCTGGAATGCTGCTATCATGCACACAAATTCACAGCAGTCAACTAATAATAGTGTTTTATTTAAAATTAACCAGATCTCTTCCCATTGGGACCACAAATACACGCAGAGAACTTCCAGAGAATCCTAATTATTGCTACAACTCACACTTTTAGTACCTCCCCCTCCAACAAGATAGAGAAGGTAGTGTCTGTAATACAAATGTAATGTAATGACTGAATGTAATAATGTAATGAATGAATGTAATATGAGTAACTGTTTCTACCCCATCAGGGTTGCTTGTGTCGCATAAACACAGCTGGAAGCTTCTTGTTACTGTGAGGTTTATTTCTATATTTCTTTGTGGTTTTTCAGTGAAGTCTCTGTTCATTTCTTAATCTCTTGGCCCGCAAGCGTGCAGACTGCTCATGCCTCACAGAAGGGCAATAGTCTCGTAGTAAAACAGCAGCAGAATTATCTTTGTCTTACCTCCAACACCTCGACTCTGCTCGAAAACCCCGTACATTGTTGTCTCCTCCAATCAAATACACAAAGTTATTGAGAACAGCAATCCCCTGGTTGGACATTCGGGGGGCTAGTGGGGCCGTAAAGTGCCTCCACTCTCCCAGCAAGGGGTTCAGATACTTGGCTTGGTCACTGAGGACTATGGATGGAGTGGAATGCATCCCGCCAAATCCCACTACACACTGGAACTCTGATCTCAGCTGCGTCTGGGAGCTCTGGAGCATCGGCTGAAGACATTCATTCTTGTGGTACATCAGTGCTTCTGCTACTTTATCTTTTAAAGGACACGGACTTAATTTGTCATGAAGCCTTTGCAGGATCTGGGGTTCCATCAGAGGAAAACGAACTGTCTCAAGTAGTTTAGGGGGCTCCATCAGGGAAATCTGATCTGTCTCCAGTTGCTCTGGAGAATAATGATAAAGAAGTGCTCCTTCGTAAACCTCATTCTCATAGTTAACCTCCAGCCGGTTGCTGCTGAGAAGGGAGTAGACCTTCTGGAAGGGTAGCTGACGGTACATTTGTGTCTTCGAGAAAGCTACAAAGTTTTTCAAAATATAAGAGTCCAGCTGATCACTCAAATGTCTCAAGTCATAATGATCAGCTAGTCTATAGACATCCAGGATGTTCTCTTCATCTACCCACGACATGAGAAAATCGCAACAGAACTTAATGACTTCTGGAATCTGCAAGAGAGAAGATTCATTATTTCAGACACGACTTGCCTTATACTTGAGAAACAGGTCACAGCAGCGTGGGCTACAAGCCTGGGAAAACTGTAAGAAAGTTGTTCCCAAGAACACGGCTTTGCTTAGAGAATCTGACACTGTGGTCACTTGTGTCTAGTTTACCTTTCGCAAGAGAAAAATACTAACCCAGTCTGGGTTGTAGATGAATATAATATAGCTCCTCTAGCCATACTGTTTTCTATACTGCAAACCTCGGAGTTTGGCTTCAGGTGCAGCAGTAACGTGTCTTCCACGGGATATGGAGCACTGGATAGCCAGGCTGCTTGTCTTGTTATCATGCCACCAAGGTGCAGGATGTGTGGGACACAGACATGTAAAGGGAGAGCATGAAGCATGTGGAGAAATTCAGGTTTACAGCGGCTCCATGAAGTGTTCTCTCAGAGCACTATAGATGCAGTGTGTCAAAGATTATACGTAACAGAATAACATGCTAGACTGCACCACTCTGGTGTGTAGGAAGCCATTTGAAAGGAAAATTTGTATTGAGTGTTGTTTTCTGAGTACAGTTTGAAGTTGTATCTGGCAAGAGGGACTACTGGCAAATAGACAAATAACTGTTTCCTACCACTCCCTTTGCTAACAAACTGTTGCTGACTGTGTAAAGATCAACCAAACAAATCACACAGAGTGTCTACGAGGTATTCCACCGTGGAGGAGTTTTCAAAAGCAGGTCAGAAAAAGTGAGTCCTATAAAATAATTCTCTAGATGACATAGTAAAGATTTATAAATATTAAAAACACTAGCATGAATGAGATGTACAGCCAATCATTCATTTTCCCTGCCCTTCCATAGCTCATTCCTGTGGATACAGCATCCAAAAGAAATTCTCATCAGAGCCACTGGAAAAGCAAAGCCTTTTTTAATAGTTGCATTCACCCTCTAAGCCTCCACCCACCAGGTAACCATGTTTTTTTTATTTCATTCTTGCTGTTGTTTCTTGCTTCTTTTTTCACATCTCCCAGTGTCTCACCTGAAGCTGACATGCTGCAGCTAAGGTTTCTTGCACACTGTTCACACTGAGTTCCAGTTCAGAAGTGTAAATGAAGTTCAGGATTTTACACATTGCATTGTAGGAGATGCCATGGATACGAACTTCATCCTGTTCCATCTCTCTCAGTCCTCCTGCAAACATTCCTCTGAAAAAAGACAACGGTACGTGCTGTGGAAGGTTCAAATTAGAGCTATATTCAGGTGCTTTTTTTTTTATGTTGTCCAGGGATATATCCAAAATATTCAGAAGGAAAAAGTGTTTTATATGATTAGCACTTCTTTTAACTAATGATACAAGAATATAGGCTTTTAGGATCTCAGAAAGTAACAGTCTTCATTCTGTAAGAAATAAGAGGAACCATCTGAAAGATGTAATTCCTAGCAGAAGGACTTAAATGCAAACCCAGTTCATAGGGATAAGCAATGAGTAGAAACAAACAGCTAGGAGGTGGAGGAGGGAAAAGCAGAGGAACTTCAGGAATTTTTTCTAAGCTTCCTCCACTTAGAGGAACAATTCTTCCAGTTAGAAGTTGGAGGCTGTTAACAGTTTGCCTGGGCTGCCTTTGGACTTGTTCAATGAAACATGATGATTTTCCTCCACAAAAGTCAGTTCAAGAAACTGCTCGTCAGTGACCAAAGGAGTGCCTGGATGAGCAGAGAGAAAGCCATGCTAGAGACAGGCAATAGAGGGGTGACCCAGGCAGCTCCAGTGACTTTTTTGTAGTATGAAATGACCACTGGAATTGTCAAAGTCTTAGAATGCCTAAGGATATGTTAAAAGCCACCCAGAGTAGGTTTATGCAGAAGATGCTTTAAGACAGCCTCTCTTCTTTATATACCTCCGGGCACCGCAGGCTGTGCATCTACTGAGGTAGGCTCAGTGTAACAAGAGCTTTATTTTTACAGAGACATTAAAGAACGATGAATAAGACTCTATTTAGAATTTTGAAATGCATCCAACTCTATCTTCTGGATCTAATTTCGCATTCAGAGGCATGATGGCACTTAGACAGAAGATATGGATGTTGTGGTTTGGGTTACATTCAGACACATGCTTGTTAGTGCTTGTTACTGGGGCATACCTGAAATAGTCACAGGATGCAGCCAGAAGTATGCGATGAGCTTCAATAGGTTTCTCTTCCACCACCAGAACTACATCGAAGAGGATGCTGCTGTCTCGGAGAGATACCAAGCCGCTGAGCAAGGCCTGCGAGTGCTCCGCACTGCGGTACGTGTTGCTGGAGCGCTGCTGCAGGGAGGGCTCGAGCTGAGCTTTGTGTGGCTGAGTCAGCTCCTGATCCTCCGCCATCCCAGGCAGAAATGCTCAGCCACCAG
Source organism: Crypturellus tataupa (assembly GCA_034781795.1). Classification (NCBI taxonomy): domain Eukaryota; kingdom Metazoa; phylum Chordata; class Aves; order Tinamiformes; family Tinamidae; genus Crypturellus; species Crypturellus tataupa. The sequence continues at coordinate 2,554,946 of JAWLRI010000709.1, read as the reverse complement.
CTGCGGCAGAATGAAATCTGTGAGACAACAGAATCAGCAAAGGTTTGTGCCTTTGGCTTCACGAATGGTCCTCTGACCCGCCTGTCACAGCAAATAAATCAAACCCACTCGTTAGTACAATGGAGAGGCATGAAATGCAGTTCCACCGCAGAGAAATATCTCTGAATGACAATCCTGGAAGCAGACAGGCTCATATCAATATACCAAATGGACAGAACTTGGTATTTCAAACAAGTGTCCTGACTCTAGGTTTTTAGGCCAAGAGTCGGGGCATGTAGCATCTTGGGGTAATTGTATCTGGGCGTTTCACTTCCCAGACCATAGCAAGAACCCCTTGTTTTCATTGCATTTTTGTATCATTTATAGCAAATGAAAAAGCTGGAATAATTTTTTGTTGAATTTCTATTTGCCTAATATACTTGGGTAACTTTGCTGCAATATAAACTGCACCTTCAGTTTTTCTCTTAATAACTAACCACAGTATCTCAAAGCTCTCATCTCTCCTTATCTTTACTTTTTCTTTTTTCCGTAATTGAGCACATTTCCACCTGTCATTCTGTAAGATACTGTATGAAACTTTGGTCTTTGAAATCTTTATTGTGCCTACTTTAAGCTAGCACACACAACTACTTTTTATTTCACTGTGATTCCCTGCGTGGGCAGTAGCTCCTCCTGTGTTGGTGTTGGGGCTGGATATCCCTTTCCTACTGCTGCCCTTGACATGATACAAGATCCCTATGGCATATGGGGAAATACCTGTCAAGAGATAGTGGAAGTCACTATGTTTCATGTCAATGGATAAGATTTCAAAATCTCATAATTCCTCTCATCCTGTAGTTTACCCTTTCCCATTGCATTTGAAGAATATGAGAAATTGTGACAGTTAGATCTGATAGGACCTATTCAGTTGTCTGAGCACATAAAAAGCAAACAAATAAACAGAAAAAAAACCCACAGGAACAAAAGGAAATAATGTTGCAGATATGATTGCTTAAGATGCAGTTAAAATAACCTCTCCTCCTGTGCCCCTGGAAATAGCTTAGCGATACAAGCAATAGTCACAAGGGGTTATCAACAGTCAGAGAAGCAAAAGCAGAACAAATCCAGCAAATCCAAACAAACAATGAAGAAATGAGAGCATTGTTTAGTTGTGCCAGCCATGGATAGCGAATGCAGCACTGGAAAGCTCTCGAAGCCCTGCAAGGTATTCAGCTATGGCCAGCGAGGAAGGAGCTGTCTAGACAACACCAAGAAATATGAAAACATGTTTATTGTGCTGCTAGCAGGAAGCTACCCTATACTGTCCAAAGCAAAAGAAAGTCAGGTGGCAGTGCATGGTTTATGGGGTAGAAAAGGAAAAAGAAACATTAACAGTTGTCTGCTCTTTTCCATGCAAACCCAAGACAATGAGATCGGAAGAGAACCCTGCTGAGACAGCCTTCTAGGAAGCATGTTCCAATAGATTATTCAGTGAAACTATCCATTACCAGCTGAAGAGATGAGTAACGGATTATTCTTTGTGAAAGGCTGATGCTTTTCCTAGAAATAAGATGACTGCAGAAACAGGCGACTACTACGTCATTTGTTTTGCTGAAGGTGGACACTCAAAAGTACGTAGTAAGTCCTCTTCTTTGATCCAAAAGCCAAGAAAAATACCTCAACTCCTATTATGGGAAGCTTTAGGAGCAAGTAAAGAAGACCTTTAGGACAAGGAAGTGTCAGGGACCACTACAAACTTGAGGGAGTTGCCATCAAATCCATTCAGCTGACTGCTGAGTGCGCTCAGCTGCAGAACAGTTGTACAAGGCACAGATGGTACAGGGGTTAGGAAGACGAGTTGTTGAAATGAGGCTGTCGGGCTTTGTGTTATGGAAGACTTAGGTGTTTTTAGTGGTCAGGTTTTGTGGATTAAGTGCAGTGTGCCTGGTGAGCTGACAGTTTGGTGGGTTTCCCTGAACCTGTGATGACTGTGACTTTGCTGGAGAGAAAAGGAAATCGGTGTCAGCGCAAACTCTTGTTTCTCAGAGCTGTGGGTCTAACTCTGCTCTTTCTTTGGAGTGTGTTTTGCCTTTATTCTGTCTGAAAGGCTGCTGGCTGAAGCACTGGAAAGGTGTAGTGGTACCAGCTCGGCAGGAGGCAATGCCATAGACTGAGTTATCCTGTGCCTGGCTTCCATTTAGGAACCAGGACAACGCGCTTTCTCCGTATCTGAAATATCCTCCTATTTCTTGTGGCTATGTTTGAAGTTCAGTTTCACTTTTGGCATTTTGTAGTAAGCCTTAGGCACTTCTCATGTCTCACTGGCTTGCTGAGATCTCCATGGGACTGTCCTGTATTCAACTTCCAACCACAAAACGCTTCTTCACAAGACTAAGTATGAAAGAAGCACAAATCTTGGTGAGACTTTATGATTACTCTGTTGAAACAGCTGCTTAGCTTTATATGAAATCTGCTTGCCTGCTTGCTTTAACTAAAACCCTCTTTCTGCTCCATGACAGAGCACTTCAGAGCATTCTGACCTGCTTGGTGAAGATACATGAGTTGTTAAGAGGAAAGTGGTGCTAGGGTAGGATGAGCTGAAGGGAGCTGATTGGGCCTTGATTGCACAAAAACAAAAAAGATAAGAGGCTGGTAGGCTCCCGTGCTCTTGGCTTGCTGAAAATGCTCATCCCGTGTTGGTGTGAACACGGTGCGTTCTTAAAAGCACCTCAGCTTTAATGGGGACAGGTGAAGATCTAGCAAAACAGGTGGAGAATATATTATCTGCCCCGTGCGACTTTTTGAGCGCAGAGTAATTTTAACACCAAGAGGTTTGTGTGCTGCTCTGGTAAGAAATACTCTGGGGAATGGGCGTTCAGATGATCTACAGCATGTCCTTAGGGCAGGCCTGCTTCCCTAAGGAGGCTCTTGTGCCTGGGAGCACCTTCCAACAGCACCTTCCAACAGCTCGGGCTGAGCGTGTGTCCTGGATCCGGAGGCTGCTGCCATGGGGGTATATTCAGCCTTAGTCCTTTGCACCCTGTGAGCTGTGAGGTGCTCTGATCACGTGCTTAAAATGTACTGCAGACAACCTGAGCGCTGACTGGTGTTACATGATTTATAGTGTACGATATCCACCTCACTAAGCACCTGCTCTCTCCCGCTGGCACCCACGTCGAACAGCGATGCTTTGGTCCTTATCTAGGGTTGTGCAGCCCTGCTGGGAGCAGTGGGGGAAAATCAAGTTAGTTGCTATGGAAACTCAACCATTTTTCTACCAAAAAGCTCCTGGCTGTCAGTTGTGTCGCTGCCCAAAGAGGTGTGAACGCTGCGACGTTGTCTCAGCTATGGCCAGGATGTAGCCTTGAACTTGCTGGTGTCTCATATCCAAATCCTGCCTAGCTCCTTGCCAAATGGACAGCTGGTTGGAGCTTAGAGGAGGTCCCCCGCTTTGCGAGAATAATGGGATAATTTTGGCCAAAAGGAACATTTGGAAGCCTCTAGTCCAATCTCCTGATCAAAAGTAGGGCAAACTTCAAAATCAGGTCAGATTTACGTAGCCAAGAATGGAATCCTCATCCTTGGAGACACTCAGAAAACTCAGTGCTTAAATACTGTGCAAATTTCTCTTCTTTATCCTGTCTATATTTCCTTTGCTACAATATATAGCTACTACCTCTTGAGCTTATGCTGTGCACCTCCAGGAAGTGTCTCTTCTACAACATGAAGCTAGTCCCCACTGCAGGGAAGTTGCACTGCTGAGTCCCAATCCTCTGCTCCACCAAGACTGCCTAGGCTTTTCTAATGTAAAGCTTATTGCTAGCTAGACTTGTGCCCAGTCTGAACACACCATCAGTTTGTTCCTGGTACTGTTGAAATTTATGTGGTTTAATCTGGACAGACTGGACAACTAGGTGGTGAGAAACCTTATGAAATTCAACAAGGCCAAGGGGGAGGCCAAGGGGAGGAACAACCCCAGACACCAGCACAGGCTGGGGACCGACCTGCTGGAGAGCAGCTCTGCTGAGAGAGACCTGGGCGTCATGGTGGACGACAGGTTGACC
>JAWLRI010000709.1:2523024-2548725 GCA_034781795.1 Crypturellus tataupa | reverse complement strand
TAACGGTCGCCGCCCGAACGGGCGCGTGAGGGGCGGGCGCGGCCGCGCGTCCCCGCGGCTCCTCCCCGGCTGCCGGCGCAGGGGGCCCTCACGGGGCCGCCTCGCACCTTCTGGGCGTTATTTTAATTTTAATTCTGCGAGGGGTTTTGCTTGTTTTTAAACGGTGCTGGCTGTGAGCACAGCGATGCGTAGATAGGCACTCAGGGCCGTGGTTTAACGGGCAGGGTGTTGAGGGGCTTACGGTCGGACTCGATTATCTACAAGGTCTTTTCCAACCGTAATGATTCATGAACTCCTCCAGCGGTCACATCCCAGGGCTAATTCCTGCCTCAGCTCAGTGGAAAGAGGCTTCGGCAGAGCGGTGCTGCTGAACCGAAGGTGGCGCAGGCTGCGGGGGGGTATACGTGTTCCCCGCCGCGGTTTCCTCAGGGGGTTCATGGCCGCGCTACAGGCAGGAGCAGCTCGCGCCTCCCGCCGCCCTCCAAAGAAACCATGCGCACGGAGTTGGGTAAGAAAGCTTTATAAAAAATAGAATTTACACTGATCGCTTCTGCTGCCCCAAACAACACATCATTCGGTTCATAAAACTCGCTCAGCTGTAATATTTAAAAAAATACTTTAAGAAAGTCTGATACAGTAATGCAAATGATTTACTTGCTGAACCCCGGGCTGGTTATCCTGAGACTATTTGTTACAAGTACAAGCTGTGAGAAGGGGAAAGAAACTAGTGTTGATGAGGCTTCCACCCTTCGAAGAAGAACGTCATTATTATGGCGTAAAAGAAACATCCCAACAGGACGATGAACGTGCAACCGACGGGCCCGATGCAGAACCAGGATGCAATGAAGTAGATCATCAGCAAGGAGCACAGAGTTCTGTAGCTAGCCAGGAACCTCAGACTGATTCTTGGTCCGTAATTCTGGCTTGCCCTGTCCTTCAGCATCGGGGTATACCTTGTTCGCTGGGCGAGGGCTGGGTTCGTAAGATGGTAGCGGCAAAGTCTGCCGATGAAATCCTCCCTGGAGCACAGTGCCTCCATCTGACCAGCGAACTGAGGTAGGAAAAGTTTAAGCATCAGTATTATACTGCAACTGTTATCAAATAACCATATTTTTTTTTTGTGTGTAATTTATGGAGCAAAGATGGATGATTACAGGAGATACAAAAGGTTTGTCAAACATAACTTTCCCTTGGTGAATCCATGCTGACTCCTGATCACCTTTTTTGTTGACGTGCCTAGAGATGGTCTCTAGGATGAGCTGCTCCATCACGTTTCCAGGGATGGAGGTGAGGCTGACCAGCCTGTACTTTTCCGAGTCCTCCCTCTGGCTCTTTTTTAAAACTGCAGTGACGTTGGCTTTCTTCCAGTCCCCAGGCACTTCTCCCACCCTCCACGACCTCTCAAGTGTCATGTACGTGCAGGTGCAGTGAAGAGCTCTTAATATACAACTAAGTACAGAAGGAGACAATGTTTTTACTCACCCTTTGGTTAAGTGCAGAGGATAACCGGAATAGGAGGCGAACAAGAGTAGCGTTTTCGTAGCTCCGGATGGGCTGAAGCTCAGTATCTCCTTGATACTGCACCTCAAATCTACGTAAGCCATTTATGATCTAGAAACAGGAAAACAAATTCCCCAGCTTGTATCTCCCATCTGATACTGGCATTTCTTAGTCCCAGGAATAGCGCATTTCTCTTGATGTAGAAAGACAACTTGTTTTCTCAAGAACATTTTAAGGTAGCAACCTTACTCACCTGGTATCTACCAAGGGGTGTAAGAATGAGCCCATCTTCACTCTCAGTGCAGTCTGGAAGCTGTTTCTTTCCATTCTCTTCCTGAGCTGTCCTACATTTCATCATCATCTGGGCCAGCTGGGCTTCATTCAGCTGTTCAAGAACAACACAGTACTAAACCACGTGTTTGATCTGCCACCACCTTTTATTCCATCTGTTCTCCTTTCACAAACTCCTCAGCAGTGAAAGCCTGACAGCTTCAGCGTGAGTGTTGAGAACTGCTCAAATAGCAGTTTGATTAGAAATCAGGAGGAGATGATAATTACCAGGTTTGTCTATGCTCATCAAAGCCCAGGGAAGTTTTGTTTTCTACCCCTTAACTTCTCCTAGGCCAGTTCTGGGAGCCCGTCTGGAATTCTGCGATTTTAACTAAAGAAACACCTAGCTTGTAGTTCCTCTGCTCATCCATATCTGCAGTTGTATATTGTATTTTCTTATATTTTTAAATTTTGAAACTCTTGGTCTGTTTTTCAATGTAAGCCATCCATCATATTTACAAGCTTGAGAACATGTGCAAGCTGAGACCCAGGTTTGTTACAAACTATACAGTCCAAGAGAGCAGTCTGGGCTTCATATTTAGCAATTCAGACCATCTATTTCTATTTATATAGAAAGGAGTTTTCAAGTGCTTGGGAAAAGCAGCGATTAAAACATTTTTAAGCCCAACTTTGCTAGCAGGGTCACTGGATAACCTCTGCCACACAGTACTACACGTACTTGTTCCTACTGTCTCATAAGAGAATTACAAAAGGTGTTACATTACCTTAAAGATTTGACACAAATATTCCAGGGCCTTCTCTAAATATTCATCTGTTTTTTTGATGCTGTCTTGCCCAATTTCATCAAGGTCATTGCCTGTGTAGGACCCGTTCATATCGGATGGTGTAAATCTAAACCATGAAAAGAAGGACTGGCTAGACAGTGTCTCTGCAGAGTGGTCTGATATGGATTTTGCTGTTGTCTGCGCCTGGCAAATCAGCTGCGCCAGTTTTAACACCTTAGGAAAAAAAAAGAAAAAGTAATTAAGTCTAGGATGTAAAGATAAAGAACCACTAAATATCAATATAAGAAAGAAATTCTGCCTTGATACCTATCGGTGAGAACAAGCCCGGCAAATGTGCTCTCTTAGTAAACAGACTTTTAAGTTAAGTGAGTTGCACTTCCAGTAGGACAGAGGTAGTTCTCTGCTGCGGAAACACTTAAAGAAACCCAAGTGCTACTTAGCTTTTTCAGCTTTTTCTCCTGCTATTTTTACCTGGCTGGCTGCTGGGGAGAGATCAGAAATGTAAAATAAACAACAACTCTGAGAGGAAATGCTTATCACAGACTGCTCTAAGGGAGCAAGCCCTCCCATTCACAATTCATAATAAACCCCTCTTACTTTGAAAAAAAGCAAGTAGATTTTTCTGACTGTACTGGATTGAGATTCCTTAGATTAAAAGCAAGCTTTTAAACATACAGTAGTGAATACAGTAGGTGAAGTTTTCCAGTCTTTTTTTGCTAATGGTGTAGATGCTTAGGATGGAGAAACGCCTATCAGAATAGAAAGGCTTGTGCCATGAAACTTGTTTCTTACCAAATTTCTGACTTCTGGGCCAAACATTTGTTTATACTGGAAGTCCTGTCCTTCCAGGCTGTAAACATGACTCTTCACCTTAAATGAGGCATCTGTAATATTTGGAGGCCATGATGAGAAGAAGCTTCCACTAAGTGTGGGAGTCATAAACAGTCTATGCTGACGATGGGGAATAACAAGTTCTGGCTCCAGGAATAACTGTTCTCCTAGAGTTTGAGAAAAGTAGAAAAGATGATTACACAGTATTTCTGTATTCGTTGGGGGACTGGTTACAAAACATCTTACAGCTGCTTTTCTGAAATAGGTGTTGCCATTAAGAAGAAAGTACAAGACTAGCTAGTGTAAATGTGAGAATTTCCATTTACCTTTCAGGATCATTTCGGCTAGGTTGGGCTGAGCAAACACTTTGGCTACTCGGAACACCATGAGAGCATTTTTTGGACTGACCAAATCTGTTCGAAGAGCTCGGTTCAGAAATCCTACAAAGAGCTTGGTGTACATAAGCAGGTTTTCTTGAATGAAGGTAGCCCTGTCAAAATGAGTACAGGATTTGTGAGTACAGCTATTTATTGATTTTTTTTTTCTGCCAGATTTATATAGGGAATGTTTTAGACCATCTCCTGGAAAGATGACCTGTTTGCGCTGAGACAAAAGAATGTTCCTCCTAAAACAAACCCTTTATGTCTTAAGAAATCACCTCTGATCTTGTACAGGAAGCTTGTTGGATGTCTCCTGAAATCATGCTGCTTTATTCAGGATCTGCACAAACTTGAAACCTGTTTTTGGAAAATTGGAGTGTTTTATTTGTTTCCTTACCATTTCTCTGACACAGTGCGAGGCAAGGACTCTGAACTTTGAGGTGGCTTTTCAGGAGCATACCTCCAAGGCTGCAAGTAACTTAACCACATCTCCAGTACCTAAAGCAAAACCACACATAAAAAAAACATCTGAGTATCAACAGAATTTGAAAAGGGAGAGAGAAAAATTAGAGTTTTGTGTGTTATGTTTTTTGCTTTGAACAGAGTGAATGTCATTTTAGTGACAACTAAAAACCTTTAGCACTAAAGGTCTACGTAGTGATCCAAGTATCTTTGAGAAAGATTTGAAAGAACTAATGCTATATTCGTTAGAACCAGGCTGGATTTTCTACAGTACCCTAACAAGATAGAGCTCAAATGGCTACTACAAAAAGGACACTTAGTTGATGACTGCATTTAAGGTCTAACGGTTCTGATGTGCTAAAGTAAAAATAAATGAGATGTTACACTGACAGCATTTCACCTGTCCTCTTGTGTCCTTGAGCACCCACCACACTGAGGAAATGGAGTGGAGTCTTGACTGCATGGAAGTGAAGGAAAACTTTGTTGTGGCATCTGCAAAGATTTCTTGAGAAGCTTTGCCCTATGTTTGTACTTCACAGAAATATTCACTACTGTGATATAGGCAACTAGCAGTCAGCAACATGTAGCTCTGCTGCACTGCACTTTGGAATTCTTATTGCAAGGGTCGTGGTCTTCTCCTGCTTGCAGGAGATAGTATTTATAGTATCTTAGTATCATAAATCAGTGTTGTACTACTCTTGTTTACAACATACTTTATTAGATATTAAGAAATTAGAATCTCTAAGAATATACCTGTTTTAAAAGCAAAACCTTCTTGGATCTAACAAGCACTCCTTTTTAAAAAGACCAAGAAGTAACAGTTTACATAGCAATAGCTAACTACTAATTCCGATTGAGTACAGCCTCAGATACTTACTGCTCTGAAAGAAGCATCCAGAGGCCAGTGACCAAAACAGTGTTGCAGAAAGATGTAAAGTTTCTGCTGGACAAAGCGAGGAATCACCACCCTGCAACGGATTCAAACACAGCTATGGGCATAAATCAGATGAAAAAACCCTTTTTTTTTAATTCACAAATGCAAACACAGAAAGGACTGACCCAAACTTGTACTTTCTCAACTGAATCACAACTCAAATTCATCTGTAAAATTGACCATTAACCATGGCCAGCATCCTCTCAGTGGTGTTTTCTTTTTTTTGACTTGTACCAACATACTAACTAACACAACAGCAAGACAACCCTCTCCTGAAACTGATCTCCTCTCTCATAGTCATGAGGGACATAAAACCTACTAAATTACATGCTTTCAATAACATACAGCTGTATTTATCTGGCAAAGCAACCTGACTTCAACCTCTCACTGACAGCAGAGTTTTCCCATGGAGAACACCTCTACGTTACAGACAGGTCACTCGTGTACCTACCTTTTGAACTCTTCTAGGGGGCTAGCTGTGTGGGAGTGGGCTGAAGGGGACAGAGGCTCTGGTTTCAGGCTGTTGCTAAAAGCATGCAGGTGCTTCACAAGCAGTCTTACCACTAGCACATGCTCTTCAGTGGGTTTGAATGACTCCTACATTCAAAGCAAAAGACAGAAAGGCAATGAGTATTATATGCTAAGCCACCTCAGAAAATGACATAACACAGAAATGCATAACTTTCAAATGTATAAATTTCAAACTAGCTTTTGCTGTAGGTGAGCACAGCATAACAGATCATCTGTGCAGGCTTTTAACTAACCCCCTTCTGAAAGAAGACAGAGTATCTGTCTCTCATTACTGTTGTAAGTTGACTGCTGCAGACAGCACAACAGATCTTTACTGTGCTCCTGGCTGGCTCTCTAGTGAGCTTTGCTTTCTACACTGACGCTCCTCTGTCTTATAAGAAAGAATTCTAGAGTGAGTTACGGTAAGAAGTGACAGTGAGCCACTGGGATGTTGCAAACAGATGAGCTTGTGTATGGAGGGAGCAGGGAGATGCATGAGGTTAAAGAGGAAAAGGAACAAAAGAGAACACCCTACACCAGAAGTGCTCTGCTGCAGTGTCTGTGGACAAAACACCAAGCCCTTTGCTACTGTAATCCTCTTAGGGGTACTGAAGTCATCTCGGTCTACTACTGAAGATGAATTTGAAGAGGGAGGTTGTGGAGTCTCCTTCTTCGGAGATCTTCAAAACCCGCCTGGATGCCACCCTGCGCCACGTGCTCTAGGTGCTCCTGTCTGAGCAGAGAGGTTGCACTAGATGATCTCTAGACGTCCCTTCCAACCTCAACCATTCTGCGAGTTCATTTATATTCTAAGTCTTGCAGTGCTCACGTGTCTAGAAAGTCAAGAAGAATGCACAGGAAGCTAACAGCAGCAGCAAGTATAATGGAAGATGCTGAAGGAGCGTATCAGACAGAAGCTGTGAGATGTTTCCAGGATGCCACAATGAAGCCATGCTGAGGTAAAGTTTTGACTATGATTCATAGGAACTCACAGGCATCTTTCTGTAGAAAGTTTCTGCTTCTTAAATACACAATGCTATAGCTATATATTGTTCCCAGCGCTCAGTTTAAAACAGATGTGTTTTTATGTTCCTAAGCAGTCCAGAAAATTTTTATAAAAATTTTATTTCTATGCTCTGAAGTTCACTTTGGAAAAGATTCAAGGCCTGATGATAGATCTCTCCATCTGGGAATGCAAGACTCCTCTAAGGGAGAAGATAGTGTGTTATCAGTTTTACTGAAGCTGCTTGAATTCTTGGTGTGTCCTGGTAAGTCAGCATGTTTATCTAGAGTGTTGAAAAGGGCATATATGAGATTGTAGGGGAAGTTATTTAGTCATAGGATTTTAGATCATGATCTTCAAAAGCAATTAAGAGAGGTTGAGTATCCTGCCTTAGGTCTTGAATAGGTGTCATTTTCAAATCTCTAGGCTTGTGAAAATTGGTGACCCTCTGAGGTTCCTTTAGAACTCAAAAAATCACCAGTATGACTTTTCAGTACATCATTTAACGTCACACTAATATTTTTTCAATTAATAATTCTTATAATTCCTTCTCAGCCATGATTACCAGCATGATAATATAGTTGTTTAAGTTTAAAAGGTATTTTCCTTCTAGCTATATTCATTGACAAACCTTAGCTTACAGGATGCACTTATACCATTCTCTAACTTGGCAAACAGATAAAAAAGATCTTAAAGCAAGTAGTAGCTACTATTTTCCCTTGTTTTTCCCTTTCCAGGAAGTACCTTGAGCTTCTTCATGGAAAGTAAAGTATTAAACAGCAGGAAAATTCCACCTTATGCTAAGTAAGAGCTTTATAGAGCACATGCTCTGCCATCCCTTTTCCCAAAATGAAGACCCAATGAATCAAGGGCTGAAGTAGGAAAAGAGGACACAGTAATTTGTTCCAACAGGAAAGTTTTTGCATGCACATTTCCTAAACAATCTGCAAGTGTATCTCTTTGGTCTTTTTGCAAAGTTGGGCAGTCAGGTTCAGGCTGTCAGGACAAATTTAGCACTATCTAATGACATCAGACTTTCTGAAGGAAACTAGATGTTACCTACCTTCATTTTAGGTGACAGTCATGCAAGTTCTGATCTTCTCTTCTGTGCATGGTTTGTTTAAACGAGTAGTGTAAGAGGGCAAAAATCTGCCATCAGTGAAGCCACTTTTGGTGTTAAGAACATTAGCATAGCTAATGCACAGACCTCTTTTATGATGCATTAGAGAGATCCATCTCTGAAAATGGAGCTCCCAGATAGCCCTCCTGATAATCTAGTATTTTAATTGTTTCTCTGTAGGCTTCACTAGGGTGTCTCAGTAGCTGCTATCACTGAAATTTTTGGAAATCTCAATGCAATGTTCTCAATCAAATTGTTAAAACTGCACCTTATATGTACAGCAGCTTTTTTTGCTAGCGCCAATTAATACACTTTCAGATTATATGATGGAACAAGATTTTTTTCAAAGGAAACAAAATGAAAAGATGGTAATACTTGGTATGCGTGGAGGGCCTGGTAGCCGGATTGGGCAGGACTACCGTGGTGTTTACTGGAGATACTGAGTCGGTAGTGGAGAACCTCCAGCTGAGACAACAGAAACAAAAAGGGAAGGGGGGTAGGGGAAAAAGAGAGAAGAGAGCAAGAGAAAAAAAAAGTGAGAATGAACCCAAGGAAGAAGGGTGGGGGGGAAAAAAATGAACGTCACAAATACAGTCAGGGACAACATATCACAATAACAACTGCAGCCACAGTATCCTCTTCTTATGCTCAGTAGCTGGATTCCACAGTATTTCATATTCCTTATTATCTTGGAAATGTAACTGATGTGATGTTGGGATGGGATCCCAGTAAGCCTGGGAGCAGGTGTCCTAAAAACAGAGCTGGGAGAGGGCTATTTTCTTTGCTATCCCCAGAGCAAATAGGGATAGGTAGTTTTTTTTTGTTGTTGTTGTTTATTACAAAAAATAAAAACATTCACTTTTTGGGAAGATTTTTTCAAAACTAGTTTGGAAACTTGGTCATAGTTTTCCTGTAGTGCTGGAGATACAAGGTTTGTCTGCTGGGAAGAAAACCAGCATATTTTTTTTGCATCAAGCCTTAACACTGAAATTGTGGAATCCACAGCCTGATTTCTCCTTAAGGAGCAACGTAAAGAGTATTTTTATTACTCTGTGGTGAACAGGATACTGTAGCGACAGTAACACAGATGTATGAAATTAATGAAAAAACAAAACAAAAGGATGTATACACAGAGACCCCAGTGAGTACTATCAGGCATCTAAACCCACTCTCCACATCACACCTCTTCTGTCTTTGAACAGCCTCTACCTAACGGCCTCCAGAGTCAGTTTGGTGTCTTTTGGTTCTATGCTCTTACAAGAGCGGTAGCATTTTCAGTGCAAGCTCCCCAACAGCACAAACGCATCGTCTGCTTCGTAATCAGCTCCTCTGCCACAGCCACGGGCAAGAGGCAGAGTCTCGGGTGGTCCGCATGCAGTGCGGGGTCTGTGTCACCTGGCACTGGAAGGGCAGCAAGCATGACATAAAATTGTATCAAATTTCTTTTCAAGGGTTCATTGTGATTACAGCAGAAGGAAATAGGAAACGAAATGTTGCACACTTGGGCTCTGGAGCATCCAAGAAAGGGACAGCAAAGGTAGAACGTAACAGAATGGGGAAAATAGGAATTCATGGGGAGAAAACTCAAACCCAGCATAGTAAATAGTGTCAACCTCAGGTTCACACCAATTCCAAGATGAATTCAACACAGTAAAATAGAAAGTATATCTTTGTAAAAGAAATTCTTTACTGTTCACTCCCTTTCCTCTCTTCTACTTCTAAAGAGAAGTCTGTGATGAAATTAATTATTTTTGAGATCTATCATTTTTCAGGACACTTCACAGAGGAAGGTTAGATGTCTGGGATCTGGCTTGGCCCATCAAGGCAAATAAGTCTGGCTACTGGAAAAAGAATAAGTTTCGTGGAGCCTCGTCCCATCCTCCAATACAGGTATGTGGCTGGTTTCACTCTCTAATGGTCAAACATCCAAACACAAGATCCCTTGTCACTAATTACTCCTCCTTCCACATGCATAGAAAACTAAACGGAATCAGATGAATCTGCATACTTAAAAATCATTTTAAGAATAAGGTTTAGGGTAATCTTGGATTTCCAGGTAAGCACACTTATGTTAAAACAAAACAAGTATATTCCTACACATTCTGCTTCCTCATTTGAGCAACTAAGAAGCAGACTCTTCTCCTTCAGCCCACCCTGCAACCAGTCTACAAAGATTAGTTTAAGCACCACTGAGTTATAAAACACTCCTGTCACACATTCCAGGGAAATATTTCCTCAGTCCTCCTCAAAAGAGATCCTATGTCCCTTTCTGCACGTCAGTTCCCTACACACGCTTTCTAGCCTCCAAAAGTGAAGACATTTTTCTACATGCCCATTATTATTTTTCATCAGGAATTAATATAAAATGTCACCAGGAGACTTGGCCTCAGTCTGCTGCTCACATCTAGGAGAGGATCCTGAAGTTGATTAACTAAAGAACTTTACTTAAGAATTCCACTGTAACATTCAGAATTACTGTCTAAACTGCAGCTCCCCTATTGTTAGAAGAGAACATCTGAGATACAGAGGATGAGCAGAGGAGAGAAGTTTAAAGCAATTCATTATTTCTGGTCTAAGCACAGCGCTTCATGCACAGAGAGTGGACAGACAGACAGAACAAAGTTACTTCAAGCAAAGCCTTTCCATCACTGGTGCACAGCCATGCTACTAGGAGTCCCAAGTGGAGACTTTGCAATATTAGCGAGAGTTTGCAGTTTGACCTCAACTTTGAGATTAAGACAAAACCCAACATATTTCAGCTCTCCAATGTTCTTCTCCAACAAAACACAATACATTTGCTATTTTATAGCCTAATGAAGAACTAGAATTTATTGCTCCATCAACTCTCATGTTACTGTTTTGCCCAGGAAAAATCCTGAGTTGCCTTTATATTTCTCTCTTTTTCTATAAAAGTCCCACTGGGACCCAGAGGGAATTCTGAAGATCAATACTTTCTTCTTTAAATTCTCTGCATCTCTACAGTGTCTTTAATCTTAGCCTCCCCAAATCATACGGTTTTTTGCATCCAAGTATGTAATTGAACAGGCCACCAAAAACTGCTTTAAACAGTGTACTTGTAAGATGTTCCAAGCCTACACAGCTACAAAACTACTTCTGACTGCTTTCTGGTAAAAAGCAGTATACTTTTAATAATTAGTATTTTGGAATATGAAACAACAAAAATGCTTCATTTACTAAAAAACAAAGGATAGTTTACTAACTACTTAAATTTGGATTTATGCTATAAAATGATTACAGATCTTTTTTAACCTTTGCTATCATTGCTGGAAATCAATTTTAGGTATTTTTTTTTAGCAGATGTCTTATACTTTTGGGGTTTAATACTATGTTTTACAGTATAATCTTCCTAGTTATTAGTGCTTTGATTGCTAGCATTCAGATTGTTGTGATCATCCCACAAACTCATTTTAAAAACAAAACAGTAACACAACTCTTGCAACGAAAGCAATTCTGGATGACGCAAACACAACATATTTTGTAACTGGCATTAGCAGTTTTGGCTTACTCATGGAGATACTCTAATTTTTCTTCTATTGGACTAATACTTTAAAATTCTCCATTAAAATGGGAATTTACTCCAATATAAGTCAACAATTATGAATGAAGTTCAGGCTATTACCTTGACATGAGGGGACTGCATTTTCTGATACAATTCCAGTGAATAATGGTGAAGCCACATTTCAACAAAGATCTGCAAAACAAATATTTTTCTCAACTAGGGGAGAAAAAGAAAAGATCCAGGACTTGTTAGTCATAAATTAGATAAAAGGAAGGTTGTGATATTTAAAATCGGATCTATACTTGCAAAGAGACACCTATTCAGAGATGTTTCAGAGTGTCCTCAGATGAATGCAATGACTGAGTCAGCAAACTGTTAGAATTTAAGGTTAATAATTCACTTCAGGAACATAGCCATTCTGCTGAAGGAAGTTCCTGAGTCCAGAAACTCCTTTCCTGTTCCCCAGGGCTGAATGGAAGCAGCTTCTATGCTGTAAGCAAGGGTTGACTTCAGAGCATTCATGTAAAATTAAAAAGTAATCAAGCTTTAGATAGAAACACATCTCTGCAGAAATATTCCTCAGTTAGTAGTAAGATTCCTCACTTAGTAGCAAGCAATGATTCATTTTTGGCAGCTCTACCCTAGATCCAGCTCACCTGGAGCAGTGTTTCCGATCTCCAGATCTCCTGGGAAGCCGGGTCAGCGTTCACAGAAGGCTGATGGGCGATGTGCCGCTTCAGCAGGCTGGTGTGGTGGATGCCGTAGGAACTGAAAGGCATTGCTGGAGACCTTGAGAGAGAGGCAGGTTGAAATACTGAAGTCAGTAAGCCTCAGCAAAGGGAAGCTATCATGACTTTAGAAACTGGAAAACAATCTTTAAAAAGTAAAGCTGCATAGTTGTTTAAGTGAATATAACTGTATGTATTTTCCAATTGTATAATTCTATATATTTTCTAATTATATAATGCACTTACATCATAAACAGTAGATTTGTTTTCTTCTTGTTAGAAATTCAGTTCCAGTACCCAGATTTTGTAAGTAGTGCTCCCCCCCCCACCCTTTCTGCTTTGGTACTGCAGTCATTACCTGGGGGTAGGTGAAGGGATGGCTCCCCCAGGATTGAAAGAAGGTGGAGGAAGGACACTTCCTTCTGTGGGTAGGAAACACTTCAGGTAAGTGTCCACCAAGATGAAATACGCACTGTTGGAAGGGCTGCCATGATGGGTGATGGACGAGTTCTGAAACAGATATGCACACGATATATTCTGGGTATCCCTCTTACTTTAAGTCACTAGTAGGGATTGTCTGCTACATGTCATTGCAGAAGTTGTAAAATGAAATTGCATACTGGACGTTTTCAGGCTTGAGGATTTATGAGTTATTCTCAAGGTTTAATAGAAGCACTGTTCATATCATGAAATGGTGTACGTTCGGCAACAAGTAATGGTGTTTTGTTCACTCATCCTTAAATTTACAAATTGCAAAGCTGCCAGGGGTAATAAAATTTCATTACAACTGTTTGAAAGCTCTGTGTTAGCATTAACACAATGTGGTCCTGTTTAGTATAAATAAGCAGAAGTCCAAGGTTTACTCTGAATGATCCTACAACAGACACGCTGGTGGGCAAAGGTATAGTAACCAAATGTGGCGATTAACTGCAGGAGAAACATTGTTGTAGTAGTGAATATAAGAAACTATGATGATTGCAGTGTTATGTGGCACAGGCAGCAAAAGAAAGAGGAACCAAATAACTGGATGCCACAGAACACAACTGTGACTGTCTAAATGGTGTTACTGAAGGGAGGGGAACTCTGTTGGAGGACATTCCCTGCTTCATGTGAGCATGTTGTTGGACAGACTGCTAACGGGTGTTATTAATATAGTGTAGTGTTATATTGCCTCCTTAGGGAGCTGAGGCAGAGCAGTAACAATCCTCTGAAGGTACGGATAAAACAGCTGTGAGTTCAGTCTAGTGGATGGCACCTCAAAAGACTTGACAAGACATGCCCATGGTATTTTAAAGGAAAAATGGCAAAAGGTTCTTACCTTCTGTGTAATCAAACTAATTGCAAAGTAAAACATGTAGTATTCAAATGGGTCTGGAGAGCAGAGTCAAGGATCAGATATAAAAGCAGATACAGTTGTTAGATATCCAAGGATGCTGACTGGACACTAAATTGTTTTGCTGATGCTAAATTAACTTGCTATAACTTAACAGCAAATCCAACTTTTGACTTTCTCACTTTCCAGCTGACAACTATATTTAAAATGGTTTAAAATGATTTTAATGGTAAAATTTAGGTTTTTATCTATATGGTAGAGCACATTTATATTATCTTTCTTGGCACATTAAATTATCTCAAACTGCAACCAATACAGCTGCAGCAAGTCTGCCTCCAACAAGTACGCAAGCTGCGGTGTTAACACATCCTTGGCTTTTTCTATCTTATTACAAAAATCAAGAGTAGTTACTAAGCCTGAAGCGTGACATCTGGGCCCTACTGAAGTCATTGGAATTTTGCTGTTGACTTCAATAAAGCCAGAAGCTCTCCCACCACAGTTTTTATAAAGATGACAAACTATTTTTTCACTGGAATCTAAATAATCCTACCAGTGATTGATTAGTCCAAACTCTACAGCACCACAGTGAATCACTACAGATATGTAATAAATATACAACAGAAATGCTTCTTGATCTCTCAATTTTAGATATTTAAAAGGCATTAAATTCCAAGTGCTAAAAGGATACTGAGAGCCAAATTCAAACCTAAACCACCAGATGAGGGAAACTGGACTTTGTTGTGGTATAATGAGCATTCTGGTAGGACTTGCTCTTGTATTGAAGCTTTCACAGGACCCTGAAAGAGAGTAATGAAATATCAAGCTGGCTTCTCACAATACTTGAAAAGTTCTGCTACATTCTGGGAGCATATCAACATTTCAATCAGTGGGAGTTCACTGCATTGCAGTAGTTACTTATGCAGATGACTATTCCTTTGATAACTGCTGACTTTGGAGTATCTCAATTGAAGATAAAAAGAAGCCTTCACCAAGACTTTCAGTTGGGTGGACTCAGCAGAAGGCTGGTGTCCACCTGAAAACTTTGTTCAGGTAACTAAGCTGTGGAATAATGATGGCCTTAAGTGACATTTCCTTGGTTTAGACTGTAAAACTACCTGGATCAGTTCCTAGTTAGCAGGTATCTGGCAGCAACAGAAGAAATGGATTGAAGCAATTCTTCAGGTAACATTTTTGCATGGCTATGAAATGTTGCACTTGATGTTAGGATAGGAATTTGTCTTCAGACACAAAGCGTTATTACTAGGGAAGGCACTGCTCCCTGATGAGTGTGGAAAACTATTTTTAATCCTACAACTATTAGTAACCATGCTAAAGCACAGTCTTCTCTGGGGTCAGAGTAAGAAATACAGCACGTGTTTTCTGATTGAACAGTACAAAGATCTGGCCAGCATTTTCACATGCAAACAGCCACCAACTCTTACAGAATTTATGACAGCAAATTCTCCTCTAGAATCCTTTTAAATAAAGGAGCGTGCTATAAACTTAAATCACGCAGACATAATGCATAATGTAGGCTGTGTTATAAAGCGCATACAACTTTCCAGCAGATGCAACAACTTTTATCTCTTCATAGAGGTTTTCTCTTTTTTTTTCTCCTCCAGTTACTTACTGGAAGATAGGAGACGGGGAAGTCATATCTGTACTCCTCTGCTTGGAGTTTGTAAACCAGCTTCATCATTGGGCCACTGCAAACAAGCATCAGAAAAGAAATCCATGGTAATCATCCTCTATTTTCTCACTTCTGTGAATGTATATTTGCACAAAGTGAAAAAGATCAAGCACTGTTTATTTATTCACTGTGTGTTGTCTTTCTGTGCTGAAATTAACGGTTTTACCTGGGATCTAGGAAATCCAAAGCTACAGAATATTCAGTAGGGTTTGTTCTCCCCTGCAAACAACGAAGATTCCAGCCTACAATGATGCCATCCAGGCTGCCAAAAATGTTCTCCACCAACCACGGGAAGATGCCATGCAGTTCCTGCAGGGAAAACAGAAATAGCTTTTTTTTTTTTTTTTTTTATATATATATATATACATTTCACTCGCACCACCTCTGTTGCAGGCACTAAAAGGTACAGAAAGCTCTTTGCCACCTATTAACTGCACAGAATTAGTTATTGCTGTTTCCACATTATCACCATGCAGCTCTTCCATTAGAAGCAGCTCTGGCAGCTACAGGACATCTATCCCGATCCCGAGGCTGTGATGTTACTGAAGGGCACTGCGCCTGGCTTTGAGCCTTACCTGAAGCAGTAATTTTCCTCATAGGCTGAAACTGCAATGTACGAACTGAAACTATTTTTGGTTAAGTAGGGGGAAACATTTTTAATTTCTGGGAAATACATGTTTCATCCTGTTACCCTTAAGGTCATCAGAATTTGTGGAAAAAATGACATAGGGACAAACAAACAAACAAACACAAAACCGGTGCTGTGGAAGGCTGGGCGCGCGGCGGCCGCTCACCTTGGCCGGGAACTCCTCGATGAGCGTCTCCAGCTCGTGGCACCTCTGCACGAAGGGCTTGTTCACGCAGTCCGCCTTCAGCGTGGCCTGGCGGGGCAAGGAGAGCGCTCAGGGGCCGGGCCGGGCCGCGCAGGGCTGCAGCGGCGCCACCTCCCGCGCGCGGAGCGGAGCGTCGTGTCGCTGTGGGCCTCGTGTCCCTGCGAGCGGCCGCTGAGGTAAAGCCGGGCCCTGGGACGGGGTTCTGGCGAGCAGCACCGCGCGAGCAAACAGACAAACGAGCACAAATGGTTATTGCAGGCAAGCGCTGCAGTGTGAGGGTGTTGGGCTGCGCACTGTCTGCCTTGCCCCAGGGGCACCTCTGGGCGCCACGTCCTGCTGCAGCCGCTCCTGTGGAGCCCCGGTGGGGCAGGAGAGGCTGCAGGACCTCCGCGATGCCCCGCGAGAGCTCGCTGTGGCCCAGAGCGCACGCAGGAGGCCCTGCTGCGTCACGGAGCACAGGGCGCTTGCGGTGTGACTAAAGACACTGGCCGAGCTCGCTGGTTGCGTGTGGGCAAGGGCGTTAGTGCAGCAGGTCCAGCTGTGATCTCTGAGTGCATTTGTGTCCCTCAGAAGGTGTCAAGCTGGATCTCTGACCGCTTTGCCCTCGCACGCCAGGCACGCCAGCGAATAACCCAGATAGATAACCCACCCAGCCGTTCGTTTGCACCACTGCAGCTCAGGGGCACCCCAACACTTGGCACCGTAAGGCCTTGGTCAGGCCTTAAAGCGCAACATCAGACCCACAGGGTGGTCTTGCAACGCTCTCCTCCTACATTTTAAGCATCAGCAGTGGAAACGGAGAACAAAATGGAGCTGCGGAGCTCAGCTACACCGCCCCATCAGTCACCTTGGTGGGCAGGGACAGGAGAAACGTTTTATTCTTTAGATTATATTGCAAGACTAGTGCATTACTGCAAGAGGCAAGGAACGTACAGCTGATAGGAACAGCGTGTTTCCTGCGCTTCAAACAACGTGGCTTGCTCCCACGGCCCCCCCCTTTTTGGACAACCACCTATAAGTTGTTTGCGAAGATCGCGGTGCGAATGTACAGAAACCAGCTGTCCTTGTGAGCCATGTTAGTTGTGTTGAAGACTGGTAATCCACATGACTCAGCTCAGCACCAGCCTGCAGCTTCCTCCATGGTCCCTGCCGTTGTTCCCACTGCAGGAATCTTTGTTTCATGTAAATCTGTGAAAAAAAAAAAATCACTCTTTTAGAGGAGGAAAAAAAAAAAAAAAAAAAAAAAGACCCCTACAAGCTCTAAAATATTTCTGAAAAAAAATGTCCATGGCCGTAGGAGTTCCTCCAGGGTGGTGATGTGAACTCTTGCTAATCCTTATGGTGATACAGCCCCCAAATGTCTCCATCGCACCAGCTCCACCACCGTCTCCCTTGCTGGGAGCAAGGAATGAGCCAGATCCTTCTACTGTAGGAGCGAGATTTGGATGACAGCAGTGATGATTTACTTACGTGGCCATAGCAGATCAGGGTGTCCGTTAAACCTGAGGCATCCGTGTTCTGCCTAGATAATTAGAATTGGTAGTGAAAGATGGGCTTCACCCTTGTAAAACTTTTCGTCTAATTATATGTTTTACTCCAAAACTATTGCAAAGTATTTTATTGAAGACTGGTTCCATTCATATAAATGACAAGTATTTTAATAAGTACTTTAAATACATGTGAAAGATTCAAAATGACACCAGGAATTGCATGCATGTGCCTTGTAGGTGCCGATTTTCTGTGAGAGCACGCTTTTACCATAGATTGTGTAAGATAGATGGAAATATAAGTACACAATGTAAAAATTACCTGAAGGCTTGCATTTTCCCCATACATGTTTTCCTGTTTCTATAGTTTTTTTAAAAAAAGTAGAATAAGATGGATCAAATTCACAAAAAAGAAAGAAAAAAAAACACACCATATCAGACTGCGGGCTCAAAGTTTTTGCACTACCCTTCCGTCACACGGATTTGGTGACAAATTGTGCAGCAGTTCTTTATCGCCTTCCCAATATCCCCCTGGATGAGAGGATAACAGATGTTAAGCATAGGCACTGTAAAAAACACATGAAGAACAGTAAACTATATGTTGTTTGTTGTGTCTTTCCCTGTAGTTACTATATCAGGAGGCATGGAAGGAGAATATGAGAGGTGTTAAAAGATGAAGGATAGGTCTTGGTAAAGGAGAAACTCAAACCAAGAAGAGAAACAGTGGGATGGATTTAGTGTGGCTGTGGTGAGACCCGGTTTGTTTGTGCTGTGTACAATTTGCTTCCACATAGGAGAATCAGCAATAGGCGCAGAGATACAGGTCAATATGTTGTAAATAAATAATTGGATTGGCAAGATAACCATGTAAAAATACCTAATAAATGCATTTTTCTCTGTTTTAAATAGGTCACATCATTCTGAATCAAATGTTCCTTTCTGCCACGGGCCAAGCATGTGACTCTCCGTAGCTGTACAAAAGGGAGCAGCAGCAGACCCTTGGGGTATAGCGACAGTATAGCAGCCACGCAGCAGATTTCTGCATTCAGAAAAGCTTTTTAGTCTTGGGTCAGGCAACAGCTACTAAGCAGGGCCATATGATTATTTTTTCCTGTTGTCAGAAGAAAATGTGGAACTGATAAGAAACACCTGTGGAAATGGGAAACCAGAAACCAGGGTTTGTTTAGATGATGAAGAGATAAAGTCTAACGGCATGTGTTGTAAGGCCAGATAATCTCGAACAGAATGTCTGTTAAAAAAAAAAGGAAAAAAAAGGAGGAAGCAGTACTGCATTTCAGGTAATCAGCTCTCTGTGCAAAGAAAGGTCCTAGAGGATCATAAGGCAACATTGGTGCGGTATGTAAAGCTGTATGAGCTACATGGAAGTTTTTCATTCATTTTTCTTCGTAGAAATATGATCCCATTTACATTTTATTTGCATGTTGTAAATATTTTCTTAGAAGCCCAGCAGGACAGTGGAAAGTATAAAAGCACACATTACCAGCTGAACATATGTAGCCAAGGTTTTCTCTCTGCTTGCAGCTCAGCCTACTCCACGTGCTCTGATTTAAAGCTCTATAATACAATTACCACGTAGGAATTCTGTTTAGTTACATTTCACTTTTGTGAGGGAAGGAAAAGATTTGGCAGATGCAAGTGTACTTTCATGCTTTTGTCCTTCATGAAAAGAAACTTTTAAAATAAGTCTATCTTGATATTTCTCTGCATAACCTGGAATTGGTGCAGTAATTAAAAGATAAGTATTGGGAAATGTGCAGTATGGTGTGGGTTCAGGGGAAATGTGTCATGATTCCGTGCCTCAATGTCATGGCATTAAATCAGTCAGAAGACACTGGCAGACTGCCCTGCCTGTAATGCCCAGAGGAGGCAGTTCCAGTAATAATTTCAGAGACTGTGAAATGTCTCTAAAATGGAAATTTTACCAGCATTTCTAGGAGAGCCCAGCTGAACAAGAAACATAAGCACATGCACAGATTTAAGCATCTGAGCAATCTTGAAATCAATGAGACCACCCAAGGACTTACAGTCCCTTGAAGAACTGGGTCGTTAATTGTCCAGTAACTGCTGAAAAAAAAATAAACTTTATATTACTTAGTATTATAATAACAGACATTTCCAAAATAAAGGACTGCTGGTGCCCAACGCAAATCCAATGAATAAAATAAGGATCCAAGGAAAGACTTGCAGGAGGGTGGCCTTTTGTTGAAACACCCTCCAGTTTCAGCCCGTGTTAATTTTTACGTCTTCATGATGTACATGCTCAGCAGAACTTGATTAGTCAGGATTGCTGAATTACAACTTTTCCCTCTTTGAATGATGAGCATTCAGCAATTTCTGGGGATGTTTTACTGGTGGAGACAAAGTCATAATCAGCCCCATGTTTGAAAAAAAAAAAAGTTCCATCCACAGCAAATCTTTCCAAGACCTACACCAAATGCCAAGCTTATTTGTCTACAAGGGTACTTCTGTAGCTTCTCAAACTGTGTTACATGAGTGACAAATGAACTTTAATGAGTTGATTCTTTGCAGTCTATAAGGTAGGGAAGTGTTAATATCTCTCTGTTACAGATGGCAAACTGATTTGCAAAGGGTCAAACCCTTCAGCTGCAAAAAATCCGGGAAGCTGAGTTGACTTTAGTGGAGCTATGCTGATTTATACCAGCTGAACATATGGCCCCAGAAGTTTAAGTAACTTCTGCAAGAAATCTGTGGCACATCTGGGACACTCCGGGGCCCTAGTCACAAGATCATCCTTCCTGCCCATAACATTTGCAAACATGCCACTACTATGCAGGAGCCTCAGCTTCCTTTTTTCTTTTTTTTCTTTTTTTTTTTTTTTCCCTGAACTCCTGGCAAAGTAATAATGAAATTGTTTGAATGACTGAGCCCAGCGAAAGCTGGGGTTATCTTATTTTGTAGACAAGATTGTCTTTATCTGGTTGCTTTGTGCATGACATTAATTTGTACAAGTAAGCCAAAATTGTGTGAAACGTAGGGTTATCGTATTTGCAGCCATGTTCTAAATGGTGGCACCGCACAAGGACTTTGCAGGCCAACAGGAGGCAAGAATTTATCAAAATGTTAATATATTGTATTTGTGTTTCCCTCTTGCCTCAGTTCCGTGCCATGTTCTGTATGACTAGCTCAGGGCAGCACAGCACCCTAGAGGTGTTTCCCTGCAATGATCTTATCATCAGAGCTTTTATGGGAGACCAGCACTGTCCTATGCACATTCTCCTAGGTGTCCCAGACACCCCTGCATTTTTGGAAACGGATCACAAATAAACTCACCAATATATTGTGATAAACACAATCATGCTGTAGTTGGGACAGCTGTATTAGGCCATAGCAGTATTTATTCAGCCTCTCCTACAGAAAACATTTTAAACCAGGAATGCCATCTTATTCAAAAAGGTTTCCAAAAAGATGGGGGGAGGACTGAACAGTTTAAGGAGAAAAAAAATGATGAAGCTGCTCAAGGGTAGGATAGAGTGATTCGTGGGTTATTTTTGATAGTCCAGGCATCACTTCAAAATTATTATTATAATTTGGGATAATGATACTGGTGGGAAATGGAATGGCACTGCTTAATGAAAATGAATAGGGAAATGCAATGAAAACTCATTTAGAATTTGATTAATTCTCACATTATATTTAATTAGCAAAAGGCTGCATATTGAAGGGATCAGAGTTGGAAGTGAACATGAAACACTTATTAACAAGTGTAAGGCACTGCGCAGTGTTACTAATTCTAGAGGGGAAAATACTCAGCTAAAACTGAGTTAGAGGTAACCAAACTAAAAAGCAGAGCGATGCTATTCAACAACAGAGAAGACCAAGCACATATCCCACAATAAGTAATCTGGAAGATGAAAGAAAAACATCATGAATTTAAGAAACACAAAAACTGTCTAGTTAGATTTCATTAAAAAAAACCCCATAATATATATGATTTTTAGAGTATTACTAATGATTTAGTCTGTGACCTGTATTTACCCCAAATTTCAAAGTATCTATTTTGTAGGATTTATTTTTCAAGCACTTGCAAAACTATCTACTAAAAAGGGGGCAAACATTAGGTGACCCTTATAGAGAGGGAGAAAAAAAAAAAAAGGAAAGAAGGAAAAGTTCTTTAGCATCCATTACCAGTCTGTTATTCAACAGTGAAGCCACATCTGCAAGCAGTTTCTCAAGTGATCAGCATAACCCAGCACCACCACCTGCTGTTCGAAAAGGAAGATTCAATATCCCATGCACTGCACATTAAACCTCCAGCATGATAAATGCAAACAAAATTGGCCATTTCAAAGAGTTAAAGAAGAGGGGAAGGATAAACAAACAAAAAGAAGACAGCAGAATTTCCCGCCTGCAGGTGTGTATGGGAGGAAAAATTATGCCAGGTTTAACCTACAGATAACCCAGTCTTGGAATGGGGGCAAAGAGCTGTGGTGGCCCCTCCAAACCTCTCTTCTCCATGCCCTGATACACTGTGCCCGGTCTTGGCGCTCCTGTGAAACCTTTACTGCTTTTAGCGGCGCGTGTGACTCTGCTTGCCTCCAGCCTATGCAAATTGTCATCCCCAAATCCTGGATATTGCAAGGAAAATCACTTATATTAGCTGCATTTCTAAGAACTCTTCTGGCTGTAGGAGCTGCTGAAAATGCCTTGCTTGATGCTTTTGGGGAAAAGATGGTCAAGTGAATACCTGCTGTCCAGGTTTGTGAACCTAGAATAGATGCTTGGAAGATAGGTACTGAACAACACCCAGGGGAAACAGCAGCCGGGGAACCATGCTCCATAGAGGCTGTTAAATCATGGTGCAGAAGCTGACTCTTTTTTTCCCCAGCCTTCCATTTAGGCAGGTAAATCCCGAGCTAGCCATTTTGGTCTGTTTTTTTTTTTTTCTATCTGAATCTTTCTAGAACTGCTGCTCCATCCTCTGCTGTATGGGACAGTTTTAAAAGTGCACGTGGCTGATGATTCTTAGCAGAGAGTAAAGCATCCCCTCGTTGCTGATCTGTATTGAAGGTGAACTGGGATCCTAGGCATGTGCATTTCCATGATACAAGTTGTGTGAAATTCCTTGCTTTCGGGGTAGTCCCTGCAATTCCAGTTTACCCTAATGAGGAGAGTGACAGGTTTCTTCTTTTTTTTTTTTTTCCCCTCCTCCCAAAGGCCTTTCACGCTTAAGGCTGCAATCTCTGCGCTAAGTCTCCTCAGCTCTTAAGTCTAGGTGAAGGTGGGTTTTACTCTCGTGCCCAGCGCACACCTGGAGGCCCTGGAACTAATCTCATTATCAAGTCTTTGCAGGTTACGTTCTTCTCCCATGTTTTGCAACACAACACTGCTGTCGTGTTGGATGCAAGGCTGCAGTCCCATTACCTCTGCACAGCGAGACCTTGTAAGAGCTTCAGTTTGCAGTTTCAGCCCTCCCTATTCTCCTTTTCTTAAAGTACTAAAAGAACAGAAGAGTTTTAAAAGTTTTTTTTTTTTGTTCACAAAAGGGAACACATAGACATCTGTATCAGCAGAACTGTAGATACTACATGGGACCTCATTCTGCGGGATCTCTTTCCAGCTCTCTTTTGCACCTCTATCCTTGCATCAGGGATGCGCCAGGAACATATATAGCAGCCAGAGCCTATGGAATGAATGAACATACAAATAAAGAAAGAAAGGCTTTACAACCATTGAATAACCGAGAAAGGGATGAAATGGCGATTGTCTCCTTCAGACACTGATTCACAGAGACCAGAGCCTGTGTTTACATTAGGGGCTTCTAGGATGTGATTCGGGTTTTACATGCTGACCTTTCCCTGTTGGCTACAGAGGTCCCTAAAGGCAATTATGTTTTAAACTTTGGTGTTTCTGTTCGGTGCCAGTTATTGAGGCTGGGTACTGTGTCACTAGTTGCATCCCAAGCGGCTGGAGGATTAGAGAGAAAACAAATCTGTTGAAATTGTTCTGCATGTGAAATGAATACGAAACTGCAACCTAAAAATGAATACAAGTTTCTGTAAGCTTCAAATATACACAGGAGAGCTCTGGAAGATTTCCTGCTATAACCAGTAATGGATATTGTGAAAAAAAATCTGCAATAATATTCAGAAAATAGATAGCAATAAGAAAAGATCTGATGAATCACTGCAGTGACATAATCCAGAACTGAATTTATCTGTAACTTTAAATCTTGGTATACTAGGACTTGCCCTTTTTAATATGGTTTGGATTTTTTTTTCTTAGAGGACTTATTTAAACTGCAAACATTCAATCTGCCAGTTGTATAACATGGATTGTAGCCATGATGTAGCAATTAAAGAAAAAACTAATTAAAGTTTAGTTACCTAATAAGGACTCCAAATATACAGATTTGTTAAAATTTTGCTGCTAAATGGTTTAAAATAAACCTATTGATTTCATACCCTTGTTTCTATAATTTACCTGTATTTATTTAAGATGCTTATGGATAGAGCAGAGGTCAAAGGCTAACATCTGCTCATTCTTTCTTCCTATAGGAAATTATACTCACTGAGGTGCTTTCTCCCTCCTTTACATTTTTAGTAAAAGTGGGCTACCCAATAGGTTCTCAGGCATCCCAGTGCAGGTGCATCAACATTATTAAGATTAATTTGACTATTCTCTCACTGAACAAGAAAAAGATGGCTCTCAACTTTATGTCTACCACCGAAAGAGCCCCTTGACAGGCCTGTAAGTGTTCCAGCTGCTCTATGGGCTGTTTTACTGCTTGAGAGATCAATCTGGGTGAGATTTGCAAGTGTCAGAAATGCTCTTGCCTCACTACAGATATTCGGGTTTTGCTGAGCTCTGTCAGAGATGAGGACAGTGATGAGGTACTCCAGGGAGAAAATTCTCTACCTACCGAGGTCAGGTTTTCCAGTTTAATCATGTTACTAAACGCCATCTTCCTGATGCCGCTTTTAGTAATTTGATTGCGACAGGGGTGAAGCTTTTCTGACAGCTCACTGAAGACATCGTTAGGAATTACCGGTATTTTATTGGCTGCTAAATGTAATTCCTTGAGGGGGAATTGCGGGAATGCTTCTCGGTTGATTGAAGTTGATGCTGATTATGTGCAAGGAGTGAAACGCCCCGTTGGGGATGGCTTTGAGGGTTAATCTGTTACAGTGCAGGCTAAGCCTCGTCAGGTTCTTGTGCTGACCCCAAGCCCGGTGCTGACGCCGCTGTCCTGCCCCAGCAATGCCAGGGCAGCGGTCGGATCTGCCAGGATGAGGCTAAGATTATGTTCACCCGTGTAAAGATGCTTCTGCACACCTTCAAAGGCTCCTTTTATAGCTCCATCATTGAACTTTCCGCTCTCTGGGATCAAGAGCTCCACTGACAAATGCTCACTTGGTAAAGCCAGCTGGATGAAATCTATCCTGTTCTTGCTGAGCAGTAAATATCTGGCGCTAAAGGGGATTCCATAGGGGATACTTGATAGTTCTCTGTCTGAGCGCTGGACCAGTGAGAAAAAGATGAGAAAAAATGAAAATGCAAGGTGAAGAAAAGAGCCTGTCAGCAAAAAAAGCATTTCAAAACTACCTGTGTGTAAACATGCTTTCTGATAGCCATGCTTGCTGAATCAGATGCGTTATTGTGCCACTTATTTCTCTGTATCAGCAGTATGTACATAAAAATCTCTTATTATTAAATTACTGTAATTAAATTACTAAGTTATACACCGTCTTCATTCAAATAAATAATATCTTTTATAGACTTGGTTCTAAGGGATTTCATGATTTCTATTTTAAGGTCCTTCTTTTTTCTGAGTGTATGTGATGTATGTCCTGATACTTAAATCCTGCTCTAATGCTCTAGATTTATAGTTTTTCTCAAGAGAAGGTAAATCATTAACCCATGCTCTGGAGCATGCCAAATCCCTGATTTGTTCATTAGGTAATCACATACATGTAATATATAACCACACAGGAACTTCATACTAATGTGGCTATAATTATTTATATTGTATAGAATGACTGTTACTTGCTCATGACTTTCCACCACACATCATTTTCATGTGTAGCCACATACCTTATTATAATTACTTTTAAACCACTTACTTATGGAATGTAATTACATTGCTTTATCTCCTCTGTGCTGAGTTCTGGAACTGCTTTCTTTTTTTTATCTGGCAACAACCCTGCCATAGCATAGCTTCCTTCCTTCCTTCCTTCCTTCCTTCCTTCCTTCCTTCCTTCCTTCCTTCCCTCCCTCCTTCCTTCCTTCCTTCCTTCCTTCCTTCCTTCCTTCCT
>JAWLRI010000709.1:2502630-2522924 GCA_034781795.1 Crypturellus tataupa | reverse complement strand
CGCGCGGCGGGGCAGCGAAACCCCGGATGTCGTGAGGGAAAAGGGGGCGGTTTGTAACGGGAGCGAGCGCGGGGACGGGCCCTCCGGTCCGTGCCTGGCAGGAGGCAGAACGGAGCCGCTGTTAGAGAAACCCTGGTGGGAGAGTGTGCAGGGAGGCCGCTCATCCCAATAACTGGGATTTCAGGGAAGTTCCAGAATCCAGGGGAATGCTGGTGTTGCACCAGCAGTCACAGAAGTCATTCCAGGCAAAGGGCTTGGATAATTTTACAAAATGCCAAAGATGCAATAAAACTGACATCAGTCCAAACGATTTCTAGAAAATAGCAGACATTTTTTCTTCTTCTTTTCGATTAAGGTACACAAGTTTTGTTGGAAAAGGTCAATGTGATTAAAACAGATTTTCATGATGCTTTTGATAGTATTTTATGCTAAATGCAGAAATAGCAGAGTGAAATTACTCATTTTATGTTATGTAGGATGTCAAACGAAGATATTATGGCCTTATTCCATTCTTAAGTATTGAAGCAAAGCATAAAATGCCTTAGAAATAAATTCCTTTTCAAACATAAGCTCTGATCCTGCAAAGTAAATTTGTTCTTTGAATTTGACATGATTATTTTCAATGTAAGATGAATCAGTATTGCATAAAGTTTACAGATTAGTGTTAAAAATGACACATTATATCCTGATGTTGACGCCTGCTTCCATTTCCAATCTGCTTTTCCAGGGCTTGGAGGCCAGGGAAGGTGAAGGATTAGGACAATCCAGGCCCTTGACTATGGAGAAGATCGTGACAGCCTTACAGACAGCCACACATGGTAGAATGCCAGGGAATTTATCTGCATATTCCTTGCCTTTTTTTTTAATAACATATATGATTTTTTAACAAACTTCACCTATTTTGAATATATCAAGCAGCTACTAGATGATAGAGACTTCTTTGATGTCTATGAGTGCAGTTTAAATAGAGCTGTTTGAGCTATATTTGCTGTGATACATATATATATATATAGTGTGTGTGTATACACATATATATATACACACATATATATATATAGTATGCCCATATACCTCTCTATGGCCTAGAAGGGGTGCTGGCACATACAAATGTGCATTTGCAAAAGGCAATGCTGTGAATAAATGTTTTATTGAGGCTCCCTCCTCCAGGTGGGGATAAAGAGCTGTTTTAGTTCCTGAAAAATCTGTTGCGCCTTGGTGGTGGCAGAGCTCCTGCATTGCGTTTATTTAGCTCTAAAAGTTATGGGTAAGATTGCCAGGAATTATGGAAACAATAAGCCTACTGTACTTTTGGTGGATAATTAATTTAGAGAAAGATAATGGCTAGAAATAAATGACTGTATTAAATGAATGAATAAATAGAACAGTGGAGGTGCTTAGCAAGAATGTCTCAGTAAACACTTGTGCAATTAGTAAGAAAACTGGCAGATTTTTTTTCAAATACTTTTACTAACTTTGGAAATTGCTAAAGAGAGCCCTGGAATTATGCTTTTTACATGTAAAGTTCTGGTTTTGAGACCACTAAGATCGACGGCGTAGGACCATCATCAATCTTACATAGAGCATTTTCCAATGTATATAAGAAGATTGGATATGTATTTTCCCCCATTTTACAGAAGTTGAAGTGCAGGAATGTTGTGTTCCTGGTTTGTATCCTAGGTTTCCTTATTGCCTGCCTTCCAGATTATAGGCTCATTTTAAACTATGTCAACAAGAAGGGCTGTTTGTTTTTGTTGATGTGTTTTCCTGAGAGGAATATTCCTGGTATAAGCAAACACTGAGCTGTTTTCTGAACATGTGGATTCCATTCAGTGATCTGCTCTAGTGCTTTCATCACTCACTGCTAGAGTTTGATACTAGGCAAAGAAGTGCACAGCTGAAGTGAATAACTTCAGCCATACTAATATTTCCTTTGGCATTGTCAAAGGCAGCATTTTATCAGCTCGATGTGATCTTTACAGCCTTCTCATTTCAGTGAAACAAAAGTTATAAAGTTCCTATAGCTGCCATAAAAATGAATGACTCAGTGGAGTGCAAACAGTTCATAACTAGTAGGGTGAGCTAATGTGGTATTCAGTAGCAGAACATCTACTGGGAAAAGAGACTTGGTAAATCTCGTGCTGCAGGTTGGCACCTTTTCTGCTGCTCAGGTTATGTGGGAAACCAGACCTGTGTGGGTCTGGTGCTCACAGGACTCTCTAGAGCTCATACCATATTTTAGATAAAGAAGATTAAAGATTAAAAAAAAAAAGAACTATGGATTAAATCATTTACAGTTTACAGTAAGAAGTTTGGGAACACATGGAATAATAGTACTTCAACACTTTAGAGTGTCTTGCCCACTTTAAAATGAAACAACCCCCATAGAGATGCCATCTTTTATATAGCCTGGGAATATCAGCAAGAAAATAGGTTGAGCTTTTTGGCATTCTTGGCCTCTCTTGAAGTCTGAGTTGGATGCAGCAAGCGTGAAGTCAAGCTCAAATTGGGATCAAGTTGCTCTGTGTTTAACCTGATTACACTAAATGCAGGTAAATTAACTACCTACATTAATAGCAGGTAACCTACATTAATAGCAGATAAATTAGAAATATTCCATTTAAAGAAAACATTTTAGGTTTCTGGTAAATTAGATAACATTTCTTTGTTTATGCAGGACTAAAGTAATTTCATCTGTTCCTGTAACTGCAGGTGAGAGTATCATGAACAGCAAAGAACTCTGCCAAATATGTTCTTTTGGCTGGGGAGTTGTTTGGGTGTTGGTATGTGAGGGACAGATGAAATGATTGAGAAAATACACAGTCTGTTCAGCTGTGAGGGGAGCAAACCCAAGCTACCGGTTAATGAGAATGCAGCTGGCTCAGAGCCTGGAGTTGTATAGGTGAGGAAAAGAGGAAAGGGGAATTTTCCGAACAGTGATAGTGTTTCTGGTTCAACAGGAGCAACTTCTTTTCCCAAAGCTGCTCAGCTTGTGCAGATACCAACATATTATGTCCCTGACATGCACAGACCTGCTAAAGCTGTAAGTCAAATTTTGACATGAAGAAGGAAAAGAAACTCAAGTTTGAGCCTTCCATTGTGTTTTGAGAGAAATATTAACCCACACAGGGCACCTAATCACTTCTTTTATGAATGAAGTATCATTAGGCTCCAAGGATGTGTTTATCTTTTGCAGAGTAATCCATTCACATGTCTGGCTGCTCTTCGTGTTATTTGAGTACTCTATTGTACCTCTAATTTATTTAGTCAGGACCAAAAATTTAAATATTAAATGTCTGTCTGTCTCTGGTTAAGAAGATACATAACTGTAAGAGAATCTTATAGAAAACTATAGATTCTCAAAGGATTAGGTCTTCTGTGTGGAATTTCTCTTCATATCCTAAAAATATATTCTGGTGAAGTATGAGGCTATTTTTCACTTGTGCACTTCTGATCACTGGACACTTTCAGGCAAGAATGGAAGATTTTATTAGAATTGTTGCTCTAGCTTATCTGCAATATTGCAGTTCTTTTATTAGATCAGAAGGGTTTTTCTTCCTGCTTTGATATAAAGTGAGAATTACAGGAACTCTTTGCCCTTGTGGGAAAAAAAAGACCCAGAACAAAGGGTGGTGGTGCATGAGAATGGTATGTGCAGAAATGTGTTTTCTCCAAGGTTTTGTGGAAGGCAGGGCAGAATCACTCTGCAGGAAAAAAGTATTCTTTCCTCAGCAGCCCTCTTTGAAGTAATCTACCCTATAAACAAGAAGGAGAGGAGAAAGACTCAATTTTTAATGTATTTTAATTTCTATTGTTATATATGTATTCATTTCTGCTTATGTAATGAGTTTTTGAAAATTCATTGCGTTTGTCTAGTTTCAGAAAATTGAGACTGCTCAAGGTGCTTCGTGAGTGCATTGTAGCAGTAGTCCCACCTCCAACTGACCTCTCATAATCTTGACTCTGCCTTAAGAATAGTCTGATTTAATATTTTGTGCCTTTTAATATGTATTCTGAGATTTTCACCTTCAGGAGCCCAACTTTTAATGTTTTTTTTTTTTTTTTTTTTTTTTTTTTTTTTTTTTTTTTTTTTTATCTGACAATCTGAAGTGCTAGAAACTTGGTTTTACTTAAAACTGGGTTTCTTATATAATCATTTAAATCTAGAGGTTTGAGTCATGTCATAACATTTCAACACTTGGGATATGGGAAGTGGTAGCAGAGCATGTAATATAATGCATTTCACAGGGAAGTAAAGTAACTTTTGGAATCCACCCTTTGAGGAACCATGAATATGGGTTCAGTAAAGAGTATTGATACTGAAACTGTTTTCTGAATTTTGCTTTATTAATGGAGGGATTGGGTTGAGGTTTGGGTTTGTTTGTGCTCTGAGAAATAAAGCGATGTTTTCTATGCTATTTTCTATGCTATTTTCCATTCTAGTTGACAGGAGATCTGTATTCTGTTTTTTAATTTAAAAGTTTAGCCTTGAGGGAAAAATACTTCGTTACATTTCTGTGAAGCTTTTGCTGTTGATTCTGAAGGAAATGGCACTTCAGACTGAAAATTCCAGTTTCATTTTGTTTCTAGAGATTTCCACATGCTTCCAAAATGAGACCTTAACGCAGTAAGAGAAGCGTGAATTGACTAATACCTGAAGCATGCAGTTAATAGCTTTGCTTGCTCTTTATAAGCTGCCAAATTGACGTTCCTGTTTCTCACTTGACCAGGTTTCTGCAAAGTGCCAGGCAGCACAGTGTCACCTTTCCTGATCCAAGTTGCAGATCTCTCTACACAGGGCTGGCTGTGACACTGTGAAGAAGAGGGGCAGCCTTTGGGTACCCTCCACCGCTTGCTTTATGGAGTGTCCTATAGTGCTGCTGGGCAGGGCGGGCTCCTAGAAATTGCTCCTCTGGGGACTTCGTTACAGAGGACCCAATGGGCCCTTCGCTTGGTGCACGTCCCGCTGTGCTCTGGGTGCTCCGGAGGGAATCCAACACGTATCAGACAATCCCAGTAATCACTTAAACCAAATATGTCTTTGTGTTTCCATCTTTCCTAGGTTGTTCTGTGGCTTGTGATACATTATGACATGGGAGAGAGGCATCTTTCTATCAGCAGAAGAGACAGTGACATTCCCTGCTAAGCCGTTATAGGTACCTACAAGCTTGACTGCTCTTTCTGGGTGTCTGAAAAGCAGCTTCTCAATCTACAGATTTGTTGCAGGTGAGTTCCCCGAAGGATCCTATATAACCATCCCAATGATGAAACATCCTTGGGCTAGTTTGGCATCCAGGTGCTTTTATAAGCCCAGTACTCCAAAACCCCTAAGCAAGTAGACACAACCCTAAGGTACTTCAAATCAAATCAAATCTAGTACAAATTATTGCCTTAGGAAATGAAGGAGATTAGAGCCATGATATGGCAGGAGTAGGTGGCAGCTATTTGGTTTTGGAACTGAGATGATACTTCATGTTATTTTTGAATATTCATATTAATAGATATATTCTGATATTCTTAAAGAGCAGTGAATCTGTTTAATGATACCCCTGATAATTCCTCCTCTTTCCCTTTGAAAACAGTAGTTTGGAAGCAGAATGTCTTCTCTCCCACTCATGGCTATCTGCCAACTGGTTTTCATCTTTATTATTAATAATTCTTCAGTCATTTATTCGTGTGAAGGGTTTGCTCTTAGAAGAGGCAATTTTTAGCTCCTGGTTGTCAAGATGAGAGAAATCAACATAAATTGCTGGGGTGAACGACTAAGAAAAAGCCTTGGATATTTGGTGCTTCAACCTGACAAGCAAGATGAAGTATGCGTGAATGGGAAACGGCATAGAGCTCATCAGTTACAGGACCCCAGGCAGAACTTAAAAAGCAGTAATTAAGGAAGATTCCATGGGGTTGTGAGGAATAGTTTCTTGACGTTCATGTAAGAAGCTTCTGTAAATGCTGAAGAGAGCTCTGAGTCTGCAGAAAATGAGTGGAAAAACTATGACTTACTTCAGTACTGGGGGATAAGTGTTTCCAGAACTATTTGCCTTTTCAAGCTAAAGACCAAGGATGCTAAGTATTCTCTGACAGAAGATTTCTAAGGAAAAACATCTGGTATTCAGCTGTTTTAGAAGAGGAAGCCTTGCAATGGCTCCTGGATTTTTTTTCTCTTTGTTTACATTAATCTATATCACTGTGATATCTGAGGGAGAAACTTTTTTTTTTAACCCTGATTTGCTATTAATCTGAATTCAACAAATCCAAGGTTTTGGCCAGAGGAAAAAATTAATTAGATCTTTTTAAGAGAGTGTTGATTCTTCCTATATTCTTGAATGTGAATACTGTCTTTGAGCTGCATGCAACAGTGCTCTTGAAAGCTAGTTCTGCACTCTATTCTTTTTCTTTTTTTAATTGATGGGGCTCTCTGGATGGGAAATTGCTAATTTGCATGGAGATGTTTTCAAAGATGGCCCTGAGATTTGTGTAGGGTCAAATACATTTAGGAAGATTTTTTTTATTTTGATTGATATGGTCTTTAATATCTGCTCAGAAGCTGACACTCTCTTGTTCCCTGAGGTAAAATGGAAAATGAATCAAGATATGTGTTTTCCTTGCAGTATCAGAGAAATGGGCATTTTGAAGCTGTATTCTTAATGGTGATCATGCAGCACGCTTCTGAATGCATCAGATTTCCCATTATCTGTTATTTGCTCTTCAATTTTGAGCTTTTTTTTTCCATTTCAAGTGCTGAAGTCTATAAGCAAAAGTGCTGCAGCACAATTTCACAGCCGCGTGAGACTGGTACTTACATAATGTTAAAATGAAATTCAGATCTTCTCCTTTGCAGATAGAGCCAAGCCTTCAAGAGATTTGAGAAGCTGAGGTGAGAGAAGCTGTCTTGGAACAGATTGTTCTTCTTCAGAACCAATTTTCTGGATGCGTTTCCATACATACTGAACACAACTAATGGGACCCAGAGGAACAGTTTGGGACACAGGACGTTGCCTGTTCTGCCTTTTCCTTTGCTGCCTTCAGTGTCGGCACCAGCCTAAAGTAAAGAGTCTTGAGGGGCACTGGGCACATGGCTGCCATATGTGAAAGCAATGACCAGGCCCAGCTGGAGCAGATAAATTACCAAACAACAGTTTGTCTTTGCTTGTGGAGATCTCAATTGCAGCATTTCTGAGGTTGGAGTTTCCTCTCCACTGTGAGTCAGAACAAAGCAGCTCTAGTGGCCTCAAGGTTAATGAATTGTTGCTTATATTTTTCCTGTTGCAGCACATCCTGAGGATCACATCAAAAAGCAGCACTTTACTACATTGTTCTAACTGAAAAAAAAAAAAAAAAAAAAAAAAGTGGAACTTTTCTGGAGAGGTAGTGGCAAATGTGCCTGGAATTATTTTTGTTTTACATTTTAAGTTGCTTTCAATTCTTCACATTTTAGGACAGAATTAAATGGTGGATTCCCTGTCATTCATAGCTCTTTAGTCAGGACTAAGTATATTTCTAAATGGAATGCTACCCCAGACAAAATCTACTGTGGAAATTAGTGGTTAAGGGTTGGTTGCGTTTTTGTTTTTGTTTGCCTTGTGGGAGGTGGGAGTGGAGGTTACCCACACTAGACTATGTACCAAACGGGGCTTTTCTGCCCTGAAAATCCATGGGGCTCTGATTTACAAGCCCTGCCCGTTCATGGCGGGTGGCTTTAGAGGCGGTTGCTGCCCTGTTAGCACTTTCCCCGCTGTGTCGGAACAGCTGGACAACCGCTGTTTCTGCTCCTGATGGGCAGCCTGGGGCAGGATGCTCATCTGCAGAGCAGCTGGCTCTCGATCCCCCTTGGGTTTAGCCCTGCCAGCTGAGAGGACTGCCTTTAGGACAGGTTTATTGTCCAAGATCTTACACTCCCCAGTGGAGGAAGACACAAAAAGAAATTGACAGTAAATGGTGGAGAGAGGGAGAAGGAATGACATTCCTGGGCTAAGATCTGAGGGTTGCATAGACTGGCTATATAGACAGCCTGGCTGCTCCGCATTGTGGCTGTTGGTTCCTTAACATGGACAAATTTTGTTTGTTTTCTTTCCTAGAGGCCATTTGGCCTCCCTGCTATAAATGCCTGACTTGTTCTTGGCATCGTAACAGCACCAAGTGCTGGGGGGTCCTGGGAGGTAAAAGAAATAAATCTCAAAAAGCTGTCTGCTGTCATGTGATACTATTTGTTGATAAAGGCCAGATTTTCCAGCTTGGATAGATTGTTGTAGTCAGTGAAATTGGGCAAGTTTATCCCAGAAGAAAATTGGTCAGTGGAGGTTACTGTTATGTTTACTCATGTCTGTGATTCATGACTTATATCCTGCTGCTTTTCCAGCCACTTGAGAGCTGCATTTTGCCGAGAGCTCCGTTCCAGCAAAGGAAGGAATCCTTCCTGAATATCCCAGCTCCTGTGCTCTTTCATGTGGGCAGAACTCCCCTGGCTGGGAATGGATGCCCAGTCCTGAAGGCAAAGGGCGCTGAGCATCTGCAAAAAGCCCATTCTCGACTCCAGCATCCTGAGCAGTCACAGCTTAATCCCTCAGGCCTGTGTGCATGAAAATTCAGTACAGGTGGCTGACAGGGTCAGTCCCTGCACCTCCTGGATGCTTCCTGACAACTTGGCTTTTGCCATCTCGGCATGCTGAGAGCGGTGCTTCCAGCAGAGATGTGTACAGCTCTAGTCCGTGGACATTGCTGCATAACACCTTGGTCACCCTAGCATGCATTTATGGACAGCTAGGGTTACATAGAGCTCAGTGTCATATCAGTGAGTAAATGACATTATTATATTATTATATTTATATGATAAATATAATATTATATTTAATTCTGGTTTCCTTCTGTCTTGTGCCCTTTTCTAAGGGTTAAAATAAACCTGGCAGTTCTGCATTGGCTGATGACCTGTATTAAATGTAGGGGGGTGGTCAGTGAAATCTTATGTGGTGCGGTATGGTATCTGAGAACTTAAAGATTTATTGTAAAAGTGGAACATCACATGATTCTGTTTTCCAAAATATGAACACTTTGTAATCTTGCGTTTGAATGCAAAATACTGCACTGAAAATCACAAAATCAATAGAGTAATTATAGTTCAGAAAATAAGTAAAATGTTTGCCTAAGGGTAATGGCATTTTCAAAATAGCCCAGATTTATCTCAACTCTCGCCAGGAACTCTTGGTACCTGCCAGGTGTATCTGCTCCATTTGGAGCCCTTCGTGTGAGAAGGGCTCCTGTGGGTGCTCCTGGCCCTTCCCCATTGCTTCTGGACTGCTGGGTCTGTCCCAGCTCCTTTGAACAGTTCCTGCCCTGGAGTAGCTGTGGACAGAGGGGGCAGATTTCTAAACTCAGAGACTCTTCCAAACCTCCACCTTTCCACCTTTACTACACACGGGTGTGCAACTTCCTACCGTTTCAGGATTATGTGTACATTGCTGTTTGTAGCATTTTTTTTCTTTTTTTAAGGTAAAACTATCCAGGTTTCCATATGCTAAATTGGATGAAAGGCAAGCGCTAGTAACATCTTCTTGCCTTTGTGATGTGACATTTGGCCAAGCTTTGGCTTTGAGCTTTGGGAATGAAGTATGCAGTTGCACACAAAGACAGAATTAAGGTATGTGACTACACAGTTCTTTGGAGAATCGAGAAGTAGCGAAAGAGAATTATCTGCACCCCCCTTACAATTATCATTGAGATTTACTGAATTGATTATTGGAGTGGATTATTGGTAGTAGATTGGTAAGAATATTGCTGTAAAACCTTTCTCATCTGTTAGGTTGAGCTCTTCTGCCTGACGTCTGTGTATTTGATTAGGAGAAGCAGGTACCTCTGAACAGATGCCTCTACCTCTGGATGACACATTCATTGCTGCAGGCTGTGTCAACAGTACGAATGAAGAACTTCATGCTTTAAAATTGCCACCTTTGGTTGAGATATTAATGTGATTGCTAGAATTACTGTTGATGAAATATAGCTTACTGTATAAAGGGGAAGAAATTCAGCTAAGCGCTCTATGCAGGGCTATTTCTGCAGTGCAGTGCGAGTAGACAGCTGATAGGTGTCGAGAGCACCTGTTCGGTGAAGGTGAGATGTGGAGTGAGAACAAGACTTCATCTGCACTGGGGAAGGGCAAGTCAGTGCTCCGTGAATCGGGATTAAAGCATGTGCTGAAGCACGTAAGGAATCTCACAGAAGGCAACGAGCGTGAGTTTGAGCTGCTCTGCTGGGCTGCCAACTATTGGCCTCAATTTGCCTCTTCCGCAATGGGGTTGTAAAACTTCCTACTTCACCGGAGTGTATTGAGAAACATTAAACACTGGAAGATTGCTCTGCTGCTCAGGTGACTGTTGTAAACACACTCATAGCCCACCTGGATTACTGTTTTCTAAACAGCTAATTTCCAGTAACAACTTCTTTTTTTTACATAAATTCTGTAGCTGATGTTACAGCAAGCCATAGAATGTTCTTCAAAGGATAGTGAATAAGGTTAATGAATGATCTAATGATGGTAGTGGCACTTGAGAAATTCCTCTTTTACTTAGGAAAAAAAGGACATACTTGATGCATGACCCCTTTTTCATTTTTTGTTTTACTTTCAATTTTGGAAATAATCATAAAAGGGAGAGTAAAAAAATCACAGAAGTAGAAAAAT
The DNA here is from genome assembly GCA_034781795.1 of Crypturellus tataupa. NCBI lineage: Eukaryota > Metazoa > Chordata > Aves > Tinamiformes > Tinamidae > Crypturellus > Crypturellus tataupa. The sequence goes on along the minus strand of JAWLRI010000709.1, from coordinate 2,512,255 downwards.
TATATGGGTGAAAACATTTTTTGATCTTCCGATTTAAAAACTATGTTTGAACTTTGTCCCTGCCTGGCTGTAACACAGCGATGTATCTCTCCAAGATGTGGGATCAAGTGTCTCTATAGTGTGCACGCTGCAGTTTAAGCTTTGGACTCCTAGTTGTGCTAGTGTTTTCACTGTGGAAAGAGAGCTGAAGAACTGCTGATATCTTATAGATGGAGCAAGGAAGGTTTCCTCCTTGGTTTTATTCTTAATTTTGTCACTGACTTGGTCTATAGCCATGAGTGAGTTCCCTACATCTTTCTGTCAGCTTCTACTTTGCTGAGAAGGATGGCAAGGTGTTGGTCTGAGCATTAGTTGGATGCAGGACTTAAACAGTCAGCAGTGCCCAAATACCTATGGTTGAACCTAGGGCAGTATCAATCATCCTACCCTACCTATGGTCTGATCCCTGCAGCACAGAGACAGGATGAAGACGTCAACAGGGCTATGGAAGCTGCTTGTGAGCAACAATCTGGAGAAGATCCCTCTGCTCTTTTCTTGGAGGTGTCCTCGCCTACCAGCCCATTCACTAGATTGAATATTAGTTTCTAAAAATTTCCTGCCAGTGAGAGTGCCAGAGCACTGGCACAGGCTGCCCAGAGAGGTTGCGGAGTCTCCTTCTCTGGAGACCTTCAAGACCTGCTTGGACGCAGCCCTCTGCCACGTGCTCTGGGTGACCCTGCGTGTGCAGGGGGTTGGACTAGATGATCTCTAGAGGTCCCTGCCAACTTTAGGCATTCTGTGATTCTATGAAATGCACTGAGGCACTGATGGGTCATGCCTAATTCCTCATAATTCACCCCACTTGACAGGGCAGAGTATTAATTACATCAAGCTGCATCAGACTTTGCCAAGTTGCCTGTATCCCATGCCTTGGTGGAGGCACAGGATTAGGGGTCTAAGAAAGAGAAATCTGAGACCTACAGTAAGAGGGGGCTCAAAAGGGGCTGCCAAAATAGTGGTCTGGCTGATGGTGGAATTCCCTCAGCACTGCAAGCTGGGGATGTGGCTGAGCTCAGCCTTGCCTTAGGGTCAAGATTAGAGAAAATTTAAGAACGGGGCTTAGAAGGTGATATCTAGGTAAGGCAAGGGATGCTCGTTGGACTCTCCAGTGAGCGATCCTTCACTTGGGGGACTGAAGGGTCCCATGGATAAGTGCCAGCCTACAGGTCTGGTGAGGGTTAGACAGGGTGGCTCACAGTGAGGTCTGGGGTCTGTCTCCACCAGATATTTATAACCCTCTGGCTCTTTCTCAGTAGTGTTTCTGTCTGTGCTAAGAGTGGACCATGCACGTGCCAGCACCAAGGCAGGCACCACAGCACAGGGGAAGCCTAACCAGCGCAGAGATGTAGAGATGTCTCTACACGCTGTAGTCCTTGGGGAGCTCAGAGCAGACCCACACCAGCTAAAAAGAATAAGAATTGTCAGTGATAGATAGGAAAAAAAAACATACCATGATTATTTTTCCCCAGTACAACCAGGGTTAAGCAAGCACAACCACAACACCCACTCATTATTCTTGGGACAGAGCTGCTGTCCTATCTAAACAGAGATGAAGTTCATTGCAGCCTCTTAAAAAATCCTGCTCGCATATTGCATTAGAGTTGCACAGAGGTCTCGGAGAGAGGGCATGGTTCACGGCTTCATTAATGAACTTTGTTTTCAAGCCTGTTGGCTTGAAATTCTTCTCTAGTTCCCAGAAACATGTTCTGCTTTTCAGCCTTTATAACTCATTTCTCATGTTTGCAGCAGGCTGAGCATTCCAGCTCGGGGTCCTTTACTTCCTGCCTGAGACTTCACCGCATTCACTTTATTTCACCACCACCAGCGGCTGCAGTTCTGCTTCAGTCACTGCTAGAATTTTTACGTTTTTCCTCTTCTGTTTTCTGGCTATTTGTATTTGACATCCCTCTTATTTCTAATGAAAGGAAGGGACTAAACACTGAAGAACAGAGGTTGCTCTTCACATGGGATCGGATGGCATGAATGTGTTGTGTGTTAATGGGCAGTGCGGAGCAGATGATGTGCTAGTTCTTACGTTTATGTACAGCTCAGGTCTTGGGAATTTCTCCTCTTCATGAAGCTCCTAGAAGTGTCTCGAAAAGCCAGTCCTTTGACAAGAATCTCATTGCTTTGACTGCCTTCTGGCTCCAGAGTTAGGTCAACCCTGAAGACTGAAGAAAATCACAAGTTCACTCATTTCAATTCTGTCATTTCTTTTACATTTTTACTGGCACTTCCAGTTCAGGCTAATCCGAGATGCCAAATTAAACTCCAGGAAAAAATTGCCTCTATTCCCTTACAAGAACTGTATTTTCAGGATGAGAATTCATGTCATGCTCCTCCACATGAAGAGTCATCATCTTGGAGTAAGCATGAGACGAGTCTTTTTTTTGGCTCTCAGGAGCCAGATTTTGGGCTCGTTACTGTAGCTAATACTGTGACACTGGTTTTAAAAATGTGCACATGTGTCCTCTGGGAGCTCAGCTGCAGCAATTAGTCATCATTAAGCCTCACTTTGCTGAGTAACCGAAGAGTGAAACTGCTTGGACTTAAAGGACATTAAAAGGAAACTTGGTCTTTATTGCCATGTGGCAACTGGCTATAATGGGTGATAACAGGACCTAGTATTGTTCTCTCCATGTACTCTGTTGAAAATAGTTTGAAACCCATCATGTGCTTTCCCCGAGACAGTTAAATTGCCACTGCTTCTGCTGTGATTGCCAGTGCAGCATTAACACCTTTAATCTCGGTTACTTAAGTGTCAATACAAATATAACTGAGATGGGAATTTTCTTTGAGGTTTCTGATGGGTCATGGGAAATTACGTTTATTGCAGATTTGTAAGCTGTGATTTGAGGTGATTCTGTGTTTACGCTGAACTCTTCTGTCACTGTGTGCTCACAAAAATCATGAGCTTCCATTTAGCTGGCCAAGATATCCATGAAGCACGAGACAGGAGCCAAACACAGGCTGTAGGTGCAGGCTCATGGTTGACCTGGTAGAGGCCGTATTTGTGGATAAAAGTGAGCAATTACTCAAATTTCCTTTTTCCTTTCTTGTAATAAATCCCTTCCTTAGTTCATATTCCAGGACTCCCTCTGGGCTGTGGCTGTATTTTGACCTGTTTTTCAGAGAAACCCGTAAAAGGAAGATTGTGTTGGTGAACGGGTCCTTCACAGGACAGGCTGGCAGTCTCAGATGGTTTTCTCTTGTCCAAGTCGCTCCATGTTGTGGGGAGTGGAGACAGACGAAGAAAGGGAAAGAAAAGGGCCTAGTTTAGCTCCTAGTGACTTTGTTTTGTTTTAGCTCAAGTGAAATGGAGATGGCCCCTTCCTTGGTAGACCATGGAGGATGGTGAAAGCAATGGGTTTGCTGAGTCCGGAAGAAGTGGTTCTTTTGGACTTGGGTGGCCCCTTGGTTCAGCACTCTCCTGTTGAGAGCTGTGTCTGCAAACCTCCCGGCACTAAGTGACAGGGAGGTTGGTCACAACCGCTGTGCAGCGTCCCAAGGTGGTGGCACTTGGGGCTGGACTTTGACCACGTCTGGAGAGGATGATCTGTGGGGCTGGAGCACCAAGCCCATTCCTCCTTGAGTTGAGAACTATTCTGCTTGCTAGCATCAAGCCCTGGAAATGCCTGTGCTGAGATCATTTTTCTGTGCTTCAAGTCCTTTCATCCCCAGCAGACAAGAAGCTTGTGTCATCGTGCGCAGTATTTACATCATATCCCTCCTACATTGACACTGGTGCACTACACAAAATCTGCTCTGTTCCTTTCCTTTTTGCTAAATGCTTCTACTTTCACTTGTCTTTTGATGCTGAGGTCGGTAGTTTTGCTTTTAGTGCAAAAAAAAAGAAAAAAAGATCATCTTAATGTTTTCTTCAGTCCACTTTTTTCATCATGCAACTACCTTTCTTTGGAATTTGGTGGAATTCCATGTGCTGCTAGTTTGGGCTTTGAGTCCGTTCAGGTATATGGCGCATAGAGCAGAAGCAAATTAAAGCAAAGAGGTTGAATGGGCTGTGCTGGTGCAGTTACGGCCGCACGGTTTGGAAAGGGGCTCCAACGTGGGTGAGTTGCCCAGCAGAAGCCCCGCTCAGGGCTCTTGTTTTCCGTCTCCCACTTCCCAAGTGCTCTCAGACAGGATCTGCAGGAGATGGCAGTCCCTGAACCGCATTGTTCAAGTGTTACAAACATTTCCGCTTTCCATGCCTCGGCTTTTCCCTTTTGTGCTACCTCTAATTAATGGGTATTTGGGCTTGTGGTGTCTCCAAAGGAGTGCTCAACAAATATTGGTCAGCCAAATATTTTTGAGCATGTTCTGATGTTATCTTGACAATCCTGTGGTACCACACATAGCGTGTATTAGAGTATTCACCAGTCTGAATCCTGCTCTAAGCAGCCAATCCATATTTCAGACTTAAAAAAAAAAAAATAGAACATCCACAAGGATAACTATTCCAATCCTGAATTTGGAGAAAATATTCTTTTTTTTTTTCTTCCTATTCCCATTGCTCATTTTCATGAATGACCAACACTAATTTTCGCAATTTCTGCCCCCTGCTCCAGTGGAGTAAATTCTGGGACTGTGATAGCAGCCCATTCCCAGAGGAAACAGTGTGAAATTCTGAAGGAAGAAAGGAGCCATCGACAGGCACAGTGTGTGGGAAAGTGGCTAAGGACAAATAATGCAGCAGCTCCAAAGGGAATTGTGCAAGAGCCTGGAAACACAATATCTTGAAAGGATTCGAACACTGGGGAATTTCCAAAGTAAAACACCAATGAAAGATGAGCAGAAAGGAGCAGGGAAAAAGAACAGAAAGCAAACCCCAGAAGACCAAATTTCTCCCTTCCTGCGTAATGTTCCTCCAATTTCTGGTGAAGAAAACAAACATAAATGAAATGAGGAGGCTCGTTTTACACGGGCTGTTCGGAAGGAAGGGAAGTCATTATGGAGCAATGCAGTTATCCTTGGGATAGCAGGCGGGGAGCCTACATCTGTGGAAAAAAACGTTGTCCTTTTTCCACGGAGGGGTGTGACAAGGGCTCTTTGCAGAGCTGCTCGGTCTCCTTTCTGCCCTCCTTGCTCTGACTGCGAGGGACGCTGGGCTCAAGACTGCAGTCAAGACCCTGCTCCCCCGCAGCCTGTGCAGACAGACCCACGGGTGCTGTATGGACCTGCTCCTGCAAAGCAGTTAACGTAATCCCTGTCTCCCCAGATCCCTGTTTTCTTGCAGCACCTGAGTTGTTTTAGGAGGGATTCAAACAACGTCTAGATCCTGCTCACGGGAGCAACACGGGAGAGCAGGGGAGAGCAGGCGTCCTCCACCTGCTGCGGGGGTGATGCTGCAGTGAGGGGACCCAGGCAGGGAAGTCCCCCCCTCGGCACATGGGAGCAGCCCTGGGCGCTGCTGTGCCTGGCCGGAGGCGAGGATAGCGCTGCCCTTTCCTGAGCGGCTCTGCGGCAGCACTGGCCGAGCTCCAGAGCTGAGCACGTGCTTGTGTTTCTCAGAAGGAGAGCGGGGATAGGAAAAGGACGGGCCGCCTGGCTGCGGGGCAGAGCGAGCCGGCCTCTCTCGCCCGCTCCTTGTTTCATTGCTCACTCTGGGGAGGAGATGGAATCCAGATGCTCGTCCTGCTCTTCATTCCTGGCTCACGGATTTCAGTGGGTGAAACACTTTGGGAAGGCTCCCAGTGCTTGGCGGAATAGCTCTGCCTTTTACCTGGGGCTTCCAGGAAATCCTGCTCGTGTTTTCCTTGCAGTCCTCATTGAGGGGATTTTCAGGAAAACATTTCTCCTCCTTATTCTTTCTGAGAGGCTGAGCTTGCTCTTAGCTCGTCTCCAAGGTGAAAGCCCCTATTGCTTCTATATTCCCTTAAGCATCGAGTGCTCGGAAGGTCCTAGCCCAGCAGCGGAGCTGGATGTAGCACCACAGTGGAGCGAGGATGTGGGATGAGAGGGGCCGAGGAGGTACATGGAGCGCTTGGGAAGATGAGCAGGCAAATTTGTGTTTTTTGCCATTTAAATACCATCAAAGAACCTTTTTGTCTTCTTGCATTTCTTCCTAATTCCCTCACTATATTGCAACCAGCACCCCTTTTGTTTCTGCACAATCTTCTAGCACGTTTAGGTATTAAAGAGTTTGGACTTCGAGTGAGTTGTTTTCTTCCCTCGGCAAAGATCCCTGGAAAAGGATGCATGTGCATCCTGATGTTCCCGTGCGTGCAAAGGGATCATCACACTGAGTGACCCCACAAGTGGAGCTGGGACCTGCATCAGCTGCAAGTGCCTGAGGTGCCTCTGCCCTCCCAGTTCCTCCCGGTCCAGCAGTGTCGGCACCGGGCAGAAGAACAGGGTGAATTCTGCTTCCCGGGGCAGTGAGGAGAGATGAACTTGTCCTGGGTAAAGGGCTGGGGCAGACCCTGCGAGCCCAGCTCATCCCCTGTGCTAATGAGATTAATGAGAGCTCCAGTCTTGCCAAGTCAGATCCCTTAAAGAGGAGGAAATCTGTGTCCAGATGCTGTAAAAGAGACGGATGGGGAAAGTGACAGGGAAGGAGAGGGAAAGGAGTTTTCCTCTGCTTTATAATATGGACCTGCAGGGACTGTTGTTTCAAAATGAAAAACCAGAAAGTGTCCAGTGCTTTCCCTGATATCATTTTCTCACGTTTTCCTTATTGTCAGCAAGGAACATGTCGGGTTCTCCGTGCAAAGGAGAGAAGCTCTGTTGACCACCAACAGGTCTTTTACCCTGGAAGATCCTCTACACTTTGGGTCTTGGCGGAGCAGGATGATATCGCTGAGACCCTCCCTGCCCCAGGACTGAACAGGGGTATTTGCCTTGCACAAGCCTGAATGTACCGTAGAGCACAAAAACTCCCCTGAAAAGGTATATTCGCTTAAATAGCTTTTTATGGAGCATGTGTTTTTGAGACGACTTCTCATGCTTATTGACTTCTTTATAATTCCACCATAATTTCTTTAATTTCCAGAGAGTCTTACTGGACTTAACCAAGAGATCTGGAATAATTCCCCTTGATGATACCTTGCTTGGTTCGTGTGAAGTGTATGATGGGGGCTGTATAGGTTGTTGTATAGACATATATGTGCACTTAGCTATAAATACTGTTATATACTGAGTATTTTATGCTGTGAGTTAAACCCCAGTCCTTCGGGGTTGCTGATCCAGTCCTTGGCCTGAGTCACTGCAGCGTTCAGAGCCTCCAGGTTTCCCTGGGCGCACACAGGCCCTTTTGTTTTCTGCTATCACCACTTCCAGCTGCTCTCCTGCTTGTGCTAACCAGGGCTAGTCTTTAAGAAAGCATTTCCTGCTGGATTCCCTCCAGAAGAGCACTAAGAGTTAAGGGCAGAATGAGGTTTCCCTGTTAATCTAATCTCGAGCATGGCTGCACTGCTGCAGGAAGAGTGAAGTGCTGGGTAGTAAACTGCCAGCGTGTCCCCTTCAAATAAAATCGATGAGCGAGTGTTTCCCTTGGGCAGTGGGCCCGGCTTTTCATCCCATTAAGTAGGGCTGGGCAGATAACTGATTTTTAATATGTTGATCAAAATGCAGAACAAGGGATTGGGTTCAACTGGAGCCCAGTAACCAGCAAGGCAGGAGGGAAGCAGAAGCCCTGCCCTTAACCCAGGAAAATTCAACCACGACAGGGAGTCCAAGGCTCCCGAGTCCAGAGTTTTCCATCTCCCCGTTGTCCATCTCTGCCCTAGTGCCTGTCCTGCCCTTGTGTCACACGTGGTGTCACCCTGCAGCCCTGTCAGAGGCTTTGCAGGAGCGATCGGCTTAGACGGGAGAGCGGCCGCAGGAGCGTCCTCGGCGTCCGAGGTGAGACACGGCCAAGCTCCTCGGCTAGAGCCAGTTAATCTCAGTGAGACATAAGCACATGGGCAGTTTTAGAGCACATTTCCACTTTTATATTTCAATGGTAGAAGAAGCAGAGCTTGTTTTCTTGAATAGAAGTGCTTTCCTGGATCGGAGGAGATTTCCTGAAAGATTGTGGCCATCATTTTCATTATGACTTCTGAAACCAAAGGACCAAAGTTTCCAGTTTCTGAGTAGCTTTTTTTTTCCCCCTAAAGGTCTAAAACTATTGAAACTAGCTTCTTTTTTGATTCTTGTTGGAGCCAATCCATGGCTCAGCTGTGTAACGACAGCTCAGCTGTGTGCACAGGCAAACAAAGTGCAAAGGCAAAAGACTGAGACAAACGCACTGAGAGCGCACCAAAGTCATTGGAACACACAACTATGTTCTTGTTTAGGTCTCTTAGAAAATGTGAACAATAAATTCCCAGCATGTACCCTGTATTTCCTAATTTCATTATAATACAGAGACAACTGATGCTCTCGGGTTAGAAATAGACATGCTTGGAGGAGGAGACAAGCAGTGTCTGAAGCGCCTCCAGCGCGGCTTTTGGCCGCAGGCTCTTGGAAACTTCCCTAGACTCTTGTCCAACAATTTAAATTTAGTTTAGACCTGGGAAATGCAAAATGCTCTTATTTATTACAGCAGGAGCACAGGGCTGGAGACAAGACAGTGCTGTGCAAGCAAATGCTGGCAGAAAGAGACGTCGACTTAAGTTTATTGCAAAGTAATTTGGACGATGCAAAGATAAAGGCAAAAGAGGACATTAGGGCATTAGCTTAAGAACCGCTCTTGAGCTTGATGTGTGTTTAGGGTTTTTTGGCAATTAAAAAAAAAGGTTTAGATGAATAATTGAAGGCCAGCATCCTTGTTCTTTAGTCCTTCTGGCCTGCCACGAGTCCTCAGTCAGCAAAGAGATTTTCACGCATCTTCCCCCTTCCTGGAAGGTACAACCTCAAAGTAGGACATCTGTGTATCATCAGATCCATTTCTTGAGATACAGGACACTCAAAAGCAGGACCTGCCTATGAGATGTAGATTGATGGGTGCAAGTTCAAAGTCTGCAGAGACTTAAAAGTGTAAATCTGCCAGGGCTAATCCCTGTTCTCCCAAATCTCTCTGGAAAATGTATTATAGTGTGAAGCAAAGTAAGAGTGAAGGGTCCAGCTCCATGTGACACGGGCTTAGCTTTTACTTCTTTGCGTGGTTTTAGGGATATAAAATCCCCCTGGTGTGTACGGCCAGGTTAGTGCTGTGCCTTTCCTGGAGGTTTACCTGTAAGCTGCCTTTCCTTGCGGCTTGTCCCATTTAGCAAAAAGGTGCGACCAGGAAGGCTGCGTGATCCCAAGAGCAGCGCAGCAGTTTTACTCTTAACTGCTCCAGCAGTGAATGTGTTAAATGTTTCCTTTAAAAAAAAAAAAAAAAAGGAATATGGAGTATTTGCCAAAAAAAAAAAAAAAAAAAGTGTAGTTTATAAAAGAGAGGGGAAAGCCTCTCACAGGCAGCAGAGCAGGAAGGAGTTTCATTTTCCCCCGCTTTTAGGCTCAAGCAGACCGTAAGCCGGAGACAGAGTCGGTGCGGCCGCTGGCCATGGCCGCGGGCAGGCTCTGGTGCCTGGCGCTGCTGGTGCTGGCCGCGCTGGCCGCCCTGCTCGCGCTCGTGCTGCTGCTGACGCGGCCCGCGTGCGGAGCCCGGCGCTACCGGCAC
>JAWLRI010000709.1:2479461-2502530 GCA_034781795.1 Crypturellus tataupa | reverse complement strand
CGCCGTGGCCGCCGACACCGAGCGCTGCTCCGACGTGGGCCGGTACGTGCGCGGGGCGCGTGGGGCGGCGGGCGCGAGCGGCGTTACGGCTCCCCGACGGCTGATGCTGCAAACCCCGGTGCTTTGGGAAGGCTCCTTGTCCCTGGCGTGAGGATGCAAAGGTGTTTCGAGGTGGTGGCGCGGAGCTTTAGGAATCCAGCCCGTCCTGCCCGGGCTCAAGCACCTCGAGGAGGGAGGGCTGGGGGGCAAGGGGCTGGCACAGATCAGCAACGGGGCAAAGAGCTTCCCAGTGCCTTCCTGGTAGCGTTCCTGCTACCAGGAGCAGTGCGCTCAGAGCAAAGTGCGCCCCTAACCTCAATGCAGCTCAGGAGGAAAGGTGTAGGTGTAAGGAGCTCCTCTGGCACCCACAGATGTAACAGTTCCCTTTGTAAAATGCTTTTCTCTCGTGCATTCCAACTTTTATGCTATTATTTTGCTATTACCATCACTTCAGTTCTTAAACACCCGTTTAGATGCGTGCAAGAGGATGGAACTGAAACCTGCACAGGTAGGACTCGTACGGGATGGAGCTGTGGGCTCTGCTTGGTTTCTGATTAGCATATCTGGTTAAAGTTATTTTTAAAAGTGTGACTATTTATAGAGGACTTTAAAATGCAGAGTAACATATTTAAGGATCCTGGTTGGAGCTCGGTTGCGCAGACCTAATGTGGTTCCTCCCGCGCTGCAGCTCTGCCCTGCGGTAGAGGCTGCCCTATCAGCCCTGCCTGCACTTCCCTGGATCCCAGCCTCATCTTGCACTCAGCGAACGCTTTCCTCGATGCCTGCGGTTTCCTTTCATCCCCATCATGTGCTCCTTACGGTGCACCCTCTGCTACACGCGCGTTTGTTCATGTTGTCCTGGGTGTTTTGTCACAGCAACAGGGGAACCTTCAGTTTTTCAGGGTAGTTGCAGCCATAAGGTCCTGCTCTCCTCACCTGCAGCCTCCACTTCATTTTCCTCCTGAATTCAGCAGCAAAGAGAGCCAGAGCTGGGCAGAGCCAGGCACCCCTTGGTGCCTCACTGGGTAGTGAAACGAGTTTTTTAGACACCATGTAGTGTCCAGTCTCAAAGTCATGAGGCTTACGAGGGAGGAAACAAGAAGAAACAATCATGGGTTTTCTTTTTTCTCACTGCATACTGTTTTAGCTCTTTAGTTTTTCTGCAGCTATGCAAACATTCATATACTTTTGCAGCTGCTTCCCCCCAGCTTTGCTGCCCCCCTTCCTGCGCATACCCGTCTCCCAGGCATTCTGGGCCAGTGCCTACGATTGCAAAAGCTACTCATTAAGTTTGGCAAATTCTGTTCCTTAATCAAAAAAACAAAGTAAATAAAAAACCCCTTTCTTCCCTCTTTAAAAAAAGAAACTCAAACCCAACGCCATGCCCTACTCTCTGGGTTAATCTCTGTTGTTTGAGATGGTCCTGGTTAGCTTCTCTTGGAGCTTGTAACTTGGTAGTAACTGGACGGAACCTCTACCTTCAGAGCAATCCTGTCTCTTAGTAGGTGGGATGTTGGGGCAGGGAAAACCCATCAAGCGCCTCTTCGCTGCTCCCCTTTGCATGCTCAGCCGTCGTCCTCGGGCTCATTTCTTTCCATCTCCAGGGATGCTGTTTCTACGCGCTGGAGATGTGTAAGGTTGGCCTTTCTGCAGCCTTTTTACAACTCTTTGGATCCTCTACAGAAAGCCAGCAATCTCGGCGAGGCTCTGCTGTGTCAGCATCCACGTATTGGCAAGTCCTGAGCTCGACTTGCCCTTAGCCACTAGGCCTGGTTCCCAGAGCTAAGTGAGGTCAGGGCTTTGGATGGATTTTTACTCCGGCAACTGGGAACTGAAGGAATATTGTGAAACTGAGTGTCTGTCCTGCAGTCCGGCACTGCTGGAAGGTTGGCCCTGAGTGAACTGAAGTCCTTTGAGGAAGAAGAGGAGCAGGAGGCCGAAGGCAGAGACTTCATTTTACACCCAAACCTGTGGATTTGGTAGCCGAAACCCATTTGGTAACTTGTCCTCGTGCCATGAAGCCACAAGGAGACCAGAGAGGACTGCCTTGGTACCCAGATCAACCATCATCTCCAGCTCTGAGCTCCTTACCCAACATGATCGCCTCCCCCTCCATACTTGTTATTACCAAACCCTTTTAAACACTGGAAAAGTTATTTATTATTTTTTTTCCAGCGAAAAAATATTTCCTACTGGCTGCCAACGTGCTGCCTGGGCTCTGCCCTCCACCTCCGCATCCTCGTGTTCCCAAGGACAGGAGAGGCAGCGGAGGGGAAGGGGAGGCCTGGGAGCAGCGCTCATCCCAGCAGGGGTTGGTGCAGTGGGATGAGGGACGTGACTGGCCCAGCAGCTGCTCCCGACCCCGCTTCTCCGTGCGTGGGAGCTCTGGGAACTGACGGCTCCTGGAGCAAATGCCCACCTGGGGTACGGGGCAGAGGCTGAGGATTAGAGTACAAAGATGTTCATGGGAATCGCAGTTCTAGACAGAGGATCTGCTGAGAAAATCCTTTCCAGTGACAGCCCAGCAGCTGAAGCGTCTTTATGTCCCATAGGATTTGCCTTCCCTTCTTCTTTATTGATATTTTTAAATTTGGCAACTGACCCTTCTGCAGAAGCAGCTGTTGCTCTTGGTAGATCATAGGGAGCTCCCGTGGAGCGGGTGGTCTCGTCTGGACGGTGGAGGAAAGGCTTTCCTCAGCATCCTTTAACACCGCCGCATTCCCGGAGCGTTCGGAAGGGCGTCAGGGATCCCAGTGCAGAGCTCAGCCCCAGGCCAGCACTGCCCGTTCCTGATGGGAAGGCAGCAGCGAGGTGCAGGAGGGAGCCGGGTTGATTAACTGCTCGTTAACAGCCTCTGTTCCCAGCACTAAGGAAATGGCTTATGGCTGTGGTTATGGCTTATGGTTAATGGCTGTACCCTAGAGCTGAACTGTGGGGCAGGAAGGATATTGGACAAAACATCTTGTTATCAAAAGTCTTCAGCTGTGCTGCTGCGATGCCTCTCGAGGCGGGTACCAGGGCACTTGAGGGGTTGTTGGCAGCACCAGGCTCTGGCATTATGGTCAGTCCATCTGTACCAGTGACCAGAGAAAAGGACCACACGACAGGCCAGGCAGTGCTCAGGATCAGTCAGGATTTGGTGGCCCTTGCTGGGACCAGTTGCTTCCTTGCTTAAACTCCAAGCCCGGCTGCAAGACTCCTGCTTTTCCTTTTCCTTAGCTACAGCCGGGCCTGTCTGCTATAATGAGACCCCAGGGGTAGCGAGTGGCAAATGGTGCATCCTCTGACGCGGGAAACAGCATTAGTGCAGTGAGGGAGAGGCGGCTTTGAGCGCGCGGGCGCTTGGAGGTGGTGCTGATCCCCAGAGGTGACGGTGACAGTCAACAATAGCATACCCTGTAAGCAGGCATATAAAGCACCTCGAGATCATCTGGAAATTATGCATTTCTCATCTCATCAGCAGCCCTGCATTGGTGCCCACCAGCCTCCTTCCTCTTCTGCTCTTGGTAATTTTGTGCAAGCTTCGGCCTGTTGTGGATGGGAGCTACAGCCTAGGGATCAGCAGCCAGATCCATCTGTCGTGCTGGGTCTGAGCCCTCACTTCTCCCTGATTTCAGCAGGAGCCAAAGGCTCCGCTCTGCCCTGGGGTTACCTGGTTTGTGCTGTCCTGTTTGTGGTTCCAGCTGGGAATGTGGCAGGAGGGAGCGCGGATAAGGGCATGCGGAGAAGCTCTCGGGTTTAGATGCTTTGTACGTGCAACACTGCATCTGCAGTAGGTAAAAAGATCTTAGTCCTCAACACTGCTGTTATAAACAAGCATCTGAGGACAGTGGGAAGCCTTAGCATCATCCAGGAGCTGGACACAGCTGTACAAATATTCCATTAATAAGCTGGGGCTGTCCTTAGGAGCCTGCTAAGCCTTTCCAGGGAAGAGCACGTTGGCTTGGCATAGCCTCTGCGACCCGGGAGAAAGAAACCACTTGTTTGGGAGCAGTTCAGTGACCATTCCCAGGTGATGCAGGAAGGAAAGGGAGCCTCAAGGAAGTGTGCTTCTCCTCAAGAGGATACCCAAGTATCCCTGAGGATGTACTGGGGAATGGGTGTCACTGGCTGCAGAAGGACAGTGGCAGCAAGTCCCCTGGAAAAGAGGGACAGCAGGAGGTGCAGGCACTGCCTTAGTGTGTAAGTGGGGCTGGAAGCTTGGGACAAGGATCTGGTGCTTTCGGGACTTTGGGAACTTGTCCGAAATGTGATTTTTCTATGTTAAAGTCCAGTTACATTGCATTTAAATGAACCCTGTTGCATTGAATTTGAATGAACAGCGTCAAGTTTCCTCTGAAGTGTTTTTCTCTGCAAGTTTTCTTGAGGAATGTTAGAACTTGTTTCCGTCCTCTTTCAGCCCCGGCGCGTTGAAAGCTTTGACAAGCACGGCGCTTCCTTGCTTTTATTATCCATTAAAAAGCTGCAGGAATCTCCCCCCGCAGTGAGGGGATGAGCAGGAGCAGTGCAACGATTCCAGCCTCTGTGCAGGGCAGGGAGCAGATACTGCAGAGGCTGGAAGTCGCGTGGCGCTTGGGGCAGAAACCTGGTGCTTCTCTGCGGCCCCTTCTCGTCCTGGTTGTCCTCGTGCCGTTTCTCTGCACGCAGCGGTTCCACGGTGCTCGTCGCAGCCGGGCAGAAACCCTCCTGCACAGCCCTGTGCTGGGCCTGGCAGGGAGGAAACCTCCGCCTGATGCATTTCCACTGCGAGGGGAAGGTTTTCTAAACTATGCTGGAAGGAGGCATTTGTTGAGACAAGTCTCTGCCACAGAATGTCCTTGCTGAGAGCAGCGTGAGCCCGGAGAGGGCTTTCGTGCGGCCGTGCCCGTGTACAAGCAGTATTTGCTCTCCGTCTGCAGCGTTTTCCTGCGGTTAGGTGTGCAGGGAGGGGTTGGCACAAGGCGAGCCCAGGAGGACACATTGAGGCTGGATGTGGCTCTAATTGAAATGCCCGGTCCCGGGAGTCTCATCCCTGTCGCTCCCATGTCAGTGCCCTCGTCCTGCTGCCCAGCGTGTGCCGGGAAAGGCCGGTGTGGAGGCAGGAACAAAGCCAGCCCCTGGCACGTGCTCCAGGAACCTGTGCAGGGCCGGCCCTTGGCAGCTCCTTCCTCCTCTTCTTCCCATCAGCTTTTCCTCTCCCCATCCCGCTGCCCCAAAGGAAGGAGCCTTTCCGCACTCAAGCCCTGCTCTGCTGCCAAGAGCAATCTCCAATTTCAGGTTTCCCTCACGGTGCCGGGCATGTCTTGTGCTTGCCCTAAGGAGACAGTCTCATCCTCTGCTCTGTTATCCTTGGCTTCTAACAGCATCTTTTCGTCTCTCCCCTGTGCAGGGACATCCTGCAAAGCGGCGGCACGGCGGTGGATGCTGCTATCGCTGCCCTGATCTGCACCGCGGCGATGAACCCGCAGAGCTCCGGCCTGGGTGGCGGAGTCGTCTTCACCATCTACAACGCGAGCACAGGTAGGGCAGCGCGGCCTCCCGCCACGCCGGCTCCTGGCGCTGGGGACAACCAGCAGCTCTCCCACCCGGTCCCGTTTTTAATAGAAAAACTGCTGGTCTGATCCAACCCATGCCCTGCTCCCAGCAAGCCCGTTGTGGAGATATCCTGCCATCCTGACAAGTTCTACAACGGGAGAGCGCGGCTGTTTGCAGCAAGATCACACGGCAGGGAAGGAGCCTTGGCTTTACAGCGAACTGATTTTGCCTCCTCTTCCTCCCTACGACCTTGAGTGATATCCCAGAGCCGCGTGTGTGTCCGAGCCGTGCGGCAAGGGCTCCGTCCTGCACACCACGCTCCATCCATACGGGAATGGCTCCAGCTTCCCAAAGTGGCGACGGGACTTCCTGCCCCTGCCCTGGGGATGTGTCTCCTCTTCACCAGCACAGAGACAAACCCAGCACTTGCCGGGACCTGCCAGGAAGCCCTCCTGTGTTTGTCTTAGCTTTCGTGCTGTTGTGTTCCTGCTTTTGCCTTTTTTTTGCCCTTTTAACTGCCTTGCTTATCATCCCCCCATCCCTTCTCCCCCCAGAACATAGAGATGGGGGTAGCAAAATCAACAGGGAAAACAATAACAATGTCATGATTAAAAAAAAGCTCCTTTCCAAGTAGGCCCACAGAGACACAGGCCTGGAATTACTTGGCTCTGTATCTTGTGAAATAGTTGTTTTGGCAAAGCACCTCTATTTTTTTTCCCCTTTTGGCAACGCTGTGTAACTTCCCATCCATCCCCAGACCTTCTGATGCTGCTGGAGCAGCCGACGGTGCAGAGCCGCCCGGCACCGTGCTGGGCTCGGGGCCTTGGTGCTGCTGTGCCCGGGGCTCCCTCTGCGTGACCAGCTCGGAGGTCTGTGATGGAGAAAGCGGAGGCACAAGGCAGAGCAGGAGGAGGGATACATAGAGGAGGTGTGAAATAAGAAGCCTTTTTCCCCCCTCAAGCCCTCCCCGATATATAGGGCGGTTCAGGATTGCCATCCTACTTATAAGCATGATGGATATGGAAATATTTTTGGAAAATGGCTCTCTAGAAATCCTGAGGAAAAACATGGCATGTGCACACCAGCATCTCATCTAGAATGAGGGATTACATTTCAGTACACAACCCATTTGGGCTGGGATAGTCTTAAAAATATATGTAAGATTGGGGGATAAACTCCGCAGCAACAAGGCTGGCAGCTCCCGCGCGCGAGGCACGGCCGGAGAGGGTCACCCGTTTCCCCCTTCTTGTTCCTAGGCAGAGTCGAGGTGATCAACGCCCGCGAGACGGCGCCGCGCGTGTTCCAGCGCAGTCTGCTGACCGGCTGCACCGCCGGCGTCCCCGTCGGTGAGGACGGAGAGGGGACACGGCCCCGCGGGCACAGAGCTTGGGGTGGTGTGGGCAGGGGCACCTGCTTCTCTCGCAGCCCCTTTGATTGCTTGGGCTCTTCCTGCAGGGATTTGCATGGGAGGAGAAAAAGAAAAAAAGGAGCTAGGCCTATATAAAATATATTTTTAGAGGTAAAACTGGCACTCTGACCAGCCAGGAGGGTGGGGAGAAGAGCACGAGGAGAAACCAATGCATAAGTATTTGTTGGAGGAAAACTGCATTTCCAAAGCTCATTTCCCAGCAGTCCTTACAGAGAAAATTATAGTCAATGACTGCTCAGATTCCCTGGAAATGAAAGTAGTAAATCTGGGATGCTTGTCCGTGTCTCATGGCCAGGAAAGGGCCTGGAAGAACCAGGAATTGAGCGCTATGCTCCAGCGCAGCCATGTACCTCTCTGTCACTTTGCTACCATCTACGGAGGCTCCGATCCATTTGCTGTTGCCAGTTTGGCAGTGGCGCTCTTGAATTAGCAGCACATCTTGGATCTCCTCACATTCTCTGCTGCATCCGTTCTCCTGCCTCACACGTTTTATTATGGGGAATGTCTTGGCGCCTAAAGGAGATTTTTTTGTGTTCTTGGAAAAGGAGCCCGAAGAGGACCCAAGAATAAGTCTTTAAGGTTGGAAGGGAATGCTGGAGATCCCTACTCCAACCCCTGCTCAAACCAGGTTGTCTCCTAAGTCAGAACAGGTTGCTTAGGGTTGTGTCCTGTCACATCTTATAATTCTGCAAAAATGGGGCATCTCATGCCTCGCTTGGCCCCGTTCTGGTATTTAACCACTCTTCTTATGAGTGCTTCCCCCGCTTGCATCTGCTTGGGATCGCCCTTGCTGCGACTTGTGCCGTGATGCCCTGTTGTTCTCACCATGTCCCTCTTAGAAGAGCCTGGCTCCACTTTCGCTAAATCGCTCCCAGATAGTGAAAGAAAGAAGCAGAAAAAGCAACTACAAAATCGAGTCTGCTTGTAGCAGCCTTGGCTCTGCCTCTGTAACTGTGTGCTTTCACCCGGGCGCTTCCATGGGCTGGGTACGACACTGTCCTTCTGCCCCCCAGGGCCCCAGTGGATTGCGGTACCAGGAGAAGTTCGGGGGTATGAGGAAGCCCACAAGAGACACGGCCGCTTACCGTGGAAATCACTGTTTGAGCCAACCATCAAGCTCCTTTCAGAGCCACTTATCGTTTCCCCTGTTATGGACAAAATCATGAGTCACCCAAACTTCACCCAACTAGGACGGAGACTCTGGTAAGAGCCATGAATTAAGTTGAACGGTGGGTACTGCTGTTGCCCCCAGCTCCAGCCTCTCCTCCGATGCTCCCCTGGAGCATGGGCTGCTTCTGCTGGGTCAGTATTTGCTGTGGAGAGGGAGGAAAGGGCAGCAGAGGGGGAGGTAGCAGAAGGTTTTTTGAAAATCTTTCTCTGTCAGCAACATTTTTTTTTAAATTTTGGAGTGACTTGGCACAGCAAAGCAGTCTACTATGCACAGCTGCTTGGGAATAGCAGCCAGGACGCAGCCAAGGATGGGCTGCCTCCATCTGCTGGAAGAGCTCGGCAGGGTGGAAATGGTCCCCTGACGACAGCCCGCTGGGTTTGGAGACGTCCCATTGCCTTGAGCCGGGTCCAAGCCAGAGGGCCACGGGGAGGAAAGCTGGTCTAGGGAACAGGCACTTCTTGCTGTGGGTGATTGGAGAAGAAGAGCGTTTCTCCTTGTAGAAGGGAGTGTAACTCTGGAAGTGCCAGACCCACATAAGCCGAATTGGCTTTGGGTAGGGGAGAGAAAATGGTTGTGGGGAGAGGACCACAGCGTGCTGCAAACTGATCCCTGTTCTTCAACAGCCCCCTGATCTGTAACGGTCCAAGGTTTCTGAAGCACGGGGAGACCTTCTGGTGGCCGGCGCTGCAGCAGACGCTGAGGGCGGTGGCGGAAGGCGGCGCTTCGGTGCTGTACGGAGGGCAGGTCGGGGAGGCCCTCGTGGAGGACCTGAGCAGGGCTGGTAGGTGACAGCGGTTTCACAAGCTCCTTCCTGGGGCTTCCCAAGGGGCTCTCATCTTCATGGCGTTTCTAGGAGGGCAACTGGCACAGCACAGGGCACTGCCCATAGCTAAGAGGTTCCAAAGTGTTTTGTGGGGCTTTAGTTTGTGTGTATCCCGCAGCACTCTCCAGAAACCTGATATATATCACACAGGTCTTTATCTCCGTGCGAAAGTCCCTTCCCACAGCCACCGCCTTACAGCATCTACAGATGCATCTACAGCATCTACTGATGGGCCCAAAATCTTGAGACACCCAACACCAAAATACATATTTATTTCAGAAAATAACCATCAAGCTAAGAAAAACAGAAATCTATGAAAATACTAGGCTAGATATTCTCTGGTCAAATTCACTGGAGTCTTTGGTATCTAGATTTGTTTCAAATTCAGCAAAATTTGGCAGAACAGCCTTTTTCAGGCAGGCAAATAAGTTCCTGCTCAGCCAGGCTGCAGCCTTGCCTGTCCTGTGTTTATTTTCCAATGAACACAGAAAGAGTGACATCTCCGCGGTCCCTATATCTGGCATTAGCCCAGCCCTCGCGCACGAGTCTGCAGCACACGGAGATTTGGTGTTTGGTGTTTGGTAGGAGACAAGAATTCATGAAGACTCTTTGCTGTGCTTGGTGGAGGAGGGAGACTGCCATGTAAAGGGGTGACCATTCACAAGCCCTACCAAGGTTTGAGGTCAGTGGCTGCTATAGATTTATATTAATGCCCTCCAATTTTCTTCTGAAGGGTCCAGCATCTCTCTGGAGGACCTTAAGGAATACAAAGCAGAGGTGACCTCGGCGCTGAACATTACCCTGAACAACTCCACCACGGTGTTTGCTCCCAGGCCACCCCTGGGAGGTGCTGTGCTCCTGTTCATCCTCAAGATACTCGAAGGTAAATTCATGGGGAAAAGGTTTGCACAGAACATCCAGAGCAGCGGGCAGCAATGCAATGGCAGGAGAGGTCCCAGCGCAGCAGGGTGGCTCTGCAGAGTGATGCTCCAGGCTGCTTTAGACGTGACCTGCCTCATTCTGGCAGTGGGGCAGCATCACCACAGCTACTGCAAAAGCCAAAGAGAACCTGGTTTTCCCAGGGCTTCAAAAGTTACACTGAAAAATAGTACTTGATTGTGCCTGTTTCCACATCCTGCTCAAATGCTGGGGGGACCAGGTAAGAACTGAGATAGGGAAAGGAGGTTCATTTCAATGTTTTCTACAAGTCTTGAAGTAATATTGCCTGAGTCCTTAAACCAACATACTCATCTTGTTCTGTAGAGTATAAGCTCCGTGAAGAGTCATTGGCAACACCCGAGAAGAAGGTGGAAATCTACCACCTCATTGCAGAGGCTCTGAAGTTTGGCAACATGCAAAGACCCCACATGAGCGACCCGGCCTTCTCTGACGCCCAGGTGAGTTTGTGGGGGGCATTGGGGCAGCACCTGCAGCCTCTTCTGCACTGCCTCTTGACCCAGGAGAAGACAGGGAGTCCTTCTGCTTCCGTTCCTTGGTGGGTTTGTTTTATTTTTTTTAAACTATCATGAACTATCATAAGTCATGAACTTATTTGTGTGCTAAGGCCTCCAGCAGGCTTCCTACCTGCTAGCCTGCCTATCACTGGCACAACGCAACCGCACCAAGGGATGCTCTGCCACCCACCTGCTTTGGAGCCAGAGAAGGGGAGAAAATGCCCAAACTGCTGCTAGGAGCAGCCCTGAGTGCTGGACAGCAGGTCTTTAAGCCCTGACGCTCTGCACTGCCCCTGTCTGTGCTTTACTGAGGCCACCTGACTGTCCTGGTTGTCCTTGCAGGTGAACGCCGAGGCCCTGCTCTCGGACCACGTTGCTCAGCTCGTCCGAAGCCGGATCGACGGCCGCGGTGACCACCCGCCCAGCCACTACCTGCTGTCAGCGTCCACCCCCGGCCACGGGTACCGGAGCAGGGGCACCACGCACGTCTCTGTGCTTGCCGCAGACGGCAGCGCCGTGTCTGCCACCAGCACCATCAACTACCCGTGAGCAGCCAAGGGGCATTCTGATCGCACAGGCCGTGCATTAGGGGTGCTTGCAGTAGTTGTGCACCACAAGGATGAGAAAAACCCTTGGGCTTCTGTGCTTTATACAGTGGGAATGTCTTGTATCCATGAATACCAAGACATCTTGGTGCATCAGCCAGAAGGAACATCACACTTGAGCTCCATAAACTTGTTGAGCTCTGCTGAGAGTTCCTGCAGTTTCGTGGGCTGGGCAAATCCCCATGTCTACCAGTAAAAGGCAGCTTATATTTAGTTCCAGCATAAGAACCTCTTGGACTCTGCAGCTGGTGCAATTCCAGGCTGGGATGAGGAGGCAGTAGGCAGGGGAAGCCCTGCAGGGTGTTGTGTTCTGCTAACGTCATCCACACAGCAAAGTGCTGGTCACTGAAAAGCTGCTTTTCTTTCCCTCCTGCAGGTTTGGCTCCTTTGTGTATTCTAATCAAACCGGCATCATTTTAAATAATGAACTTGCTGATTTCTGCATAGCAAACAGAAGCATTAAGCCAGGTGAGCACTGTCACCCCCAAGATGAGAGTCAAGGCCAGGGGATGCAGCCTATGGGCAAGGGGGATCTGCACATCAGACTCTCTCCTTTTGTAGGTCGGGGTGAGAGGGAGTTTGTTCCAAACTAAGAGAGCATTAAGCCCCTGGGCAAAAGTTTTTCTGAGTTTACGCACACATGCACTCACATAAAAGAATACTGGTTCTTTTATGTAAAAGAAAAAGAACCGAAAGAACACTTGGTTTTGGTTTCTGATTGGGGAATTAGAGTTTTTTAAAAAATGCTGTAGCTGATTGTGGATAGATGGGAACAAGTGGGAGTAAGTGAAGAAACGACTTGTAAGGCAAGGGCGCCTATTTTCTAGGATCACCCATGGAAAAGTATATGGGTGTATGCACGGTCTGGGAGTGCTACAGGTTTACACTGAGTCCTGCAACACAGCATGGCCAATACAGAGGCAATGTGAAATAAGCCTTCCCTCATGCATTGCCCTGTGTCCTCAGCCTTCTTAAACAGCAGCAGCTGCTTGATTTTCTGTGTGTACAAGACCCCTACATACGATACAAGAAGGGTAAAAAAGACAAATCTGTGTATCCCTCCATCCTGTAGACAGCAGCACAGGGGGAATAACGTTCTCTGCCTCTGCTACAGGGGAGCGGCCTCCCTCAGCCATGGTGCCGTCCATCCTCGTCTCCAAGACGGGAGACACGCTGGTGATTGGAGGAGCCGGAGGGTCCTTGATCATCAGTGCTACGGCCATGGTGAGTACCAGCGAGAGAAACCTCCGCTGAGCGAGGGGAGCTCACGTCCAAAAACCCAAGGGATCTCTGCGCTGCTGGTCTCTCTGCGGTGCTGGAGGCAGCGCTGAGGTTCTGCTGCCCGCTCAGCCTCTCCTCCCCTTCTTACCCCTGGTTTTACACAGACAGGGCACAGGCAGCTTCAGCTCCTTACCCACCGCCTCCGATGAGCACAGGATTTCTCTCCCTGCAGGCTATCATAAACAAGCTGTGGCTTGGCTACGACCTGGAACATGCCATTGCAGCGCCCATCATGCATGCTGAAGGGGACAAAATCCTGTTTGAGAAGGGCTTCAGCGAGGTGAGCGGCCTCACTTTGATCCTCTCTCCTCCTCTTGGCAGCAAGGACTGCATCTGTCATTCACCTGAATAACATGTATGTGTTCCTAGCAAACCTTGTTCGTGCTCCAATTTCCCTCTCTCAGCCTGAGCCCACACACACTTCATTTCCTTCATTTTTCACTGAGATGTGGTGCAGCCCAAGACCCTGCCCCATTCATTCCCTGCCCTCTTCTCTCCCCACTACAGGAGGTTAAGAGCGGCCTGCTGAGAAAAGAACATAAAGAAAAGGAATTCATGTTGCCAATGAATGTTGTGCAAGGGATTTCCAAGGAAGGAAAATGCATCTCTGCTTACTCTGATATAAGGAAGCTGGGGAAATCGGCTGGGTATTAGCATCACATGCCATGACAACGCCTCTATTCCAACCAAGAACCCTGAAGAGCACTAAATTGAGAACATGCTTTGGTTTGGGGATATCAGCACCAGCTGTTCCCATGAGGATGTCTCCTAGAGGATGGACAAAACTGATGATTATGCCCAACTCCAGCAGACTGCAAATACGCTCAGGCAAAACAAGGATACGTCAGCCAGCCTGGCTTAGAGCTACATCGTCCAGTACATCTTCCATAACATCTTCAATATTTGGAAAAACATATTTTCTGTGCAGACTAGCTATTCAAAATATGAATATACACAGTGGGAAAGGAGAATCGGTCCAAAACCCACAGGGCACACTGTGAAATGACCTCGCTGTATCTTCTGTTTGTGCTGCAGAGCCTTAGTTAAGAGTATAATTCTTCAAGGCTATTGCTGTGATAAGGTTGTTACTGGGACCAGCTGTGCTGAAGCTTCCTTCGGCTTGACACGCTGGTGACCTTGTGAGTGAGGCTCCCATGGAGCAACGTGAATTCCCGGCTCCCAGATCTCTCTCCCTCCATCCTGCCCTTTGCTTGCAGAAGGCTCGCGGTTTGGGAAGGTGAGGACAGCTTTGGAAGGGAGGTTGTTCTTGAAATCTTTGTGATTTTTTGCAGAATGCAAAGGACGCACAATTGGATGCCTCGATTTGTTGCCATGTGCTCAGTTTAGTCAGACAACTGCTACCAGGACAGTTGAGAAGAACTGCAGTGCATCATTTGCAGAATACTTTTTTATTCCCTAGCCTAACTGCCTGTTTACCAAAGCCAGCATCTAACAATCACTAAAGAGTATGAGGAGAAAATTACAGGACTCTTTAAGAACCATCACTACCAGAAGAAACTCCGGGAGGAGACACCGAATGAATGGGTCATTCATCTTGATGCAGTTCCTCACAAACCCTGCCCAGCTTACAGTGTCTAAGGGAATTAGCTGTGTAAAAAGACGTATTTAACAAGTATTTAACAAGACACTTCTCCATGACCCAGTGGCAAGTTGCAGCAGTGCCCAGCAACTCCCTTCAACCTGCCTGCCCCAGGTAAACCGCATTTCCCTGCGGGCACAGGCAGTAGTGCATGAACATTTTTGCAGGCACAGCAGAGCAAAGCACTAGCCAATCCCTCCTTCTCCCCAGATATGTTGTATCCCATCTCCCGTTCAGCCCTCAGTACTCCCAGCCCACTTTTAGAGAAGTTCCTAGGAAAGGAACTTGGGAGCTGCCTCTGTAAACACTGTGACAAGTGTCTGAACACACATTGTTTAAGCAAATTAAGACAGGTCTAGCCACATACGCCACTGTGCACAAAGGCAGATAGGTCATAAGTCTGTTCCTAACCATAAAACCTGTCCAATTAAGCCATCAACTCGTCGTTATCTCAGCTCTCAATGTCATCTTAAAGATATTCAGAGTAAAGCTGACAAGAGGCACGTGGTTTCCTCTGGAAACTGCTCACTCAGGGTGATGGTTCAGGGCAGGGCAGGAGCGGAGCTGCATCACAGCTGCTACACAGGGATCTCCGAGATGCCACCTCATGCTCACAAGCACTTCCTCGTGAAGAGGGAAGCAAACCTGCATTCTTCAGGTGGAGCTGAATTCCCTACTTCAGGAAAGACTTAAAGCTTCTTCAATATCTGAGCTTCCTGAGGACGTGAGGTTTCTTGAACAGAGCCACAGAAGTGGCAAAACACCCTGTTACAGAGCATTAGAGCCTTGATCAAATTCACGTTGATCAAATTCATATTTCAACATAGAGAAATGCAATGGGCATCAAGCTTGAGGTCGGGTGGTATTTTGGGTTTTTTTTTGATAGCCAGTTTTGATTTCTATAATTTGCTGCAACTAAAAGTTTTCTACTTTTAGCAATGACTTCCTCACTCCAGCTAAGGTGCCTTAGGTGTCCTAATGCCAGAAATACATCCCAATGGCAGTGACATTCCAGGGAAGCACCTATGGGCACTGGACCCGCTGCAGCATTTCAGGACCAGACGGACTAACTAGACTGGCTGTTGGCTATAGCAAACTCTGTACTTTTAACTAGCTCAGCTGTGCTTGGAGCTTACGGAAAGCAGCCAAAAACACCTAGAAGAGGGGAGAATAGTCCTTATTTTCCTATCAGGCTCCAGGAAAGCCTCCCATTGTGCCCTGTCTCACCGTGACACACAGTAATGTTATCTACAGTCCACGTTATCTACAGTCCAGCGCTGTACTGAGATTATCTGCTTTGCTACTGACATTGAAACAGAGTTCACGGAGCAGCTTTAATTGCTGCTATGGGCTCTATTTGCAAAACAGAGAGCAGCAACGAGCCCGCCCTGCGCTCGCCACCTCCTGCCAAAACCCCCTTGGGTCAGGAGAGCCCCAGGCTGGTCCCTGTCCACTCCGTCTGCCGCCACCAGGAAACCACTATTTTTTGTACTTAATCACCCTATAGGACTTTTAAAGTACCACTGTACAGAGGCCTCTCTATTTTCTGATGAAGTCTTTAAATTATATTTTTAATAAAGTGTTTTTAAACGTTTCTTGGAATGTTTCCTCTGAAGGTGTTGCCTAGGCTCGCACACACGCAGTCGCTGCAGAGGGCTTGCACATGGTACTTCTACCACTGGTCATTCGCTAGCCCAGGGTGCAAGCACAAGCTTTAGCTCTTCCGCATTCACCTAAAATCAATTATTTGGACTGGTTAAAAAAAAAAAAAAAAAGCTTCTGTGGGGTGTCAAGAAATCAAATGCATTTATAGGTAGCATTTTCAACAGAAAGTGATTTTAGCAATAGCAAAAGCTGAGTTTTTCAGCGGAGAAGCTTTGTAATGTAGGTTACAGATCCTTGGGCAGCTTTCTGACTGCTTGTATGAGATTTGGGAACAAAACTGTGACTTCTGCACCAGAGCCCTTTAGAAGCATCCAGCAGCCGTTACCAAAACTCATTTCCGAGAGCCTGTTTGGCCGACCATCATTTCCCAGACCCAGTCTCGGAGCACATGCTTTCTCTCTTGTACTTTAGGCTATGGCGAGTGACAGGTTTGGTTCAGTTCATCCTGCTATGCTATGCAAAAGTTTTATTTGTTTATTTCCCAGACCTCATTCAGCCTAGAAGTTCAGCCAACGCCAATCATTTGATGAACAGTTTCAAGTCCAAAGGGTGAGGTACTAATAACAGCTAATGCAGTTCATTGCGTGACCTTATATATAAGCACCCTAAATTGTCTTGCAAATTGGGTTTGAACCCCAACCAGCCTCTGATCGACATCTATCCTGCAATTACGAGAAGAGGAGACCGCAGAGCAGATAAGAGGCTCCAAGCTTGGCACCAAATCCATCGCACTCACCCAGGAACACAGCGCTGCTACGATATCATGATCCCTGTCGTAGCTGCACCTAACACAGCAGTAACAGAGCAGGAAAGAGCACTGAGCATTTACCAGAACACTTCTGGCAAGAGAGATTCATCTAGCAGTGATTAAGCCAAGATATATCACAAAGTCAGCACCCTTTGGTTAACACACAACTCGCTATCACTTCATGCCTTGAAAGCAGATTCCTCCCACTTGCAGCAAGTACTGGGAAAGAGAGGGTGCCACAGCCTGCAATTTCAGCCCCTCACTTTCCCTTCGATGCATTCTGGATTTTCAGGACTCATAAACAGACAGGAAATTTCAGTCAGCCAAACAGATAAGATCAGTTTCTAAGACCTTCATGTTTCGAGGACTTCATAAACATCTCCTGAGCTCAACAACATCCCGGAACACTCAGTTTTGATCTCTGAATCTTGAACTTGGCTAAGTTTATGCTCCATAAGATGCAAGTCCGTAACAGGAGGCAAATACCAACCCATTCAACGTGTTGGACACTAAGTTGGCCCATATCAGATATAGATTTCTACAAGGTCACTGAGTGCCCAATTCTTTGTAGCTCATCTACAAACCCTCTTAGAGATTTCCTTTCCTCAGCCTCTTAGGTACTTCAGGCCTGAAATCTGGTGTAGCAAGAGGTAAACCAGAGGAAACCAGGCCTGTTCTGGATATTTAGCTACTTTATTTTTATTCACAGCTTCATGAAAGGAATGGACAAATGAAAAACTCTCAGGAGAGTCTTTTATGCGAACTCTCATGGTCATTTTTAGAAGTATCAACGGTGTAGGCAATAAAAATGTGTGATGACATAGGCATTTATTTTAGTTGTGCTCAGAGTTTTACAGGTAGTATTTGTCTTCCCTTTAGACCTTCTCAACAGAAATATAGATATGTTTTTTAAAAAAAGAAAGCTTGAAGCCACTTTTCCAGATACACACTCACCACCAATATTCAACTTTTGAAGAAAAAAAAGCAGAAAAATCCTGTTAAAAGAGTGGTGAGTTTGTGAAGGTTTATCCCAGTCTAGTGTTGGAGCTCCCGACACGGCACAGACGGATTAGCTTGAAACTTAGAGGACCCGCTCCCCATGACTCTCTACCCCTCGTCTACCCAACTCTTCTCTAGCAGCGACGAGGACGTTCTCGGCGGCTGACGCTGTGCAAGGGAAAGACTTCCTTCAAACTGGGTGAGCTGGATCTTCTGCAGAACCACTGGGTACCAAGTCTGATTACACGGAGAGATGTGAGGCAGGAGACAAAGGCAGAGCAGACTCTTCAAGCAGGTCCTGCACGTCCTTGGAGACGGGCCCGTCCGGCCCCCTGCTCTGCCACAAGGCACTTGAGAACGTCAGCCTCGGCTCCACCAACAGCATCACAGGCAAATGTGTCCTCCTCCTCCCTGTGAGAAGTCCCTGAGTTGCAGCCCTTACGGATCTTCCCCGCAGCGCGTGCCGGTGGCTCCGGATCGCTGAAGAAGGGAGCCGAGCTGGGTCAGTAGCCTGCGGGGAAGCCGCCTTTCCGGGAATCGGAGGCTGCGGCCCATCCGTCGGCCGTTCTGAGCACAGCCTGCACCACCGCGCTGCTCGTTGTCCGCGTGGTGTTGTGCCTCCGCTTATTTAGTTCTTCTTCTAGACCCTGCAATAAAAAAAAAAATGCACAAGTGCAGCAGGACAGGGAGCAATGGCTCGTGCAGCTTCCTGCATCCTCCTTGGCCACCCAAGCGGTTGGTGCCTCTATTAGGGGTCCCCTAAAGCTACATGCTGCCCCTCATCTTCCTTTCTGGGGTGCTTTGCTTTGAAGAGGTGGAGTTGAGCTGTGGTATTTGTGGTGTTCAGCATGGGCTACCAGCACAATTTGGGGATGCCAGAGCATTCTGCCTCGTAGTGACAGCCAGGACTGACTGAGCCTGCTTGGTGGCAGGACACAGGCCTTTTAGAGGGCTCAGTGCAGGCACTTGTCTCAGTTCATCCCCTCCACAGGAAGTTTATTTTATCTGGAGTTGGAAGAGGATCTTTAGGATTGATCGAACACACTGGCTGATCTAGGAGTGTTTTTTCTAATGACAGACACAGAATAAGATGGGTACGAAGACCACATCTGCCTCAGGCCTCTGAAATGCTCAATGCCTCAGTGGGGAGCGATGCTGCCGGCTCAGGAGAGGGGAGCACGGCAGGCCCTGCCATCGGGTCACAGACAGACAGCTCCGCACAGAGACTGGGAGAGGATTTTCAGGGTAATTCTTGGCTCTCCGTGTGCTTTGCTCACCCTCCCTCGCTAGCCCTGTGCAAGGCCTGTGGGACTCATCCGAGGCCACCCAGCAGGACAGGAGATTCCTGAGTTCACTGTATTCGGACTACTTGGGTGCCTCAGGTCCTGGTGCGGTTCAGTACTAAGTCCTTTGAGCTGAGCAACATCTGGAAGACAAATATTGTCACTTCTAGATGCAGCATGGACACACTAGGGCCTAAAGCAGATGTACTTTGAACAGGTATGACGAGCCAGTGCTGGACCTGTGCTAGACCATACCTCCAACCTAGGGACACTTAGCAAGGTGCCACGCTCTGCTGCAAGCATCGGGCTCCCAACACAGCAACCATCAGCAGAGAGCAGCCCGAGCTCCGAACAGACCAACCTGCTGGATTTCCTGCTCCAGCTCCGTGATGCTGGGGAACAGCTGATCGTGAAACCTGGGCTCTTCCACCGACTTCTTAACGTCGTAACCAAACCAGAGGGAGTTGATGATTGCCTAGGAAAGGCAAAGCACCATAGTGTAAGGTAAATAACTACCTGAATAATGTCTCTGAAGAGATCTGCCCCCCACTGCAGCAGCCCTGGCAGACGTTTCTGAAGGACTTTTACCAGAACATGCAAAAATGGTTATTTTTGTTCATGCTCCATCCAGTTCACCCTCTTTTGGCCGAGGAAAACAACAGTACATTGCAGCAGCTTGGCTTGTATACATACACTCCTGTACACACTCGTGTATACAGTCCGGAGGATTCCTGCACAAACAGGCCCTCGGGTTGCAGTTAGCACAGCAAGAGGATCTGATCCTCAAGTTGCTGTGTCAGGATTTATCCTATCTCTGCTTAAGCCAGTGCCAGCTTATTTAGACCCACAGCACAACAGAAAAGCAACAACATTTTTTTTATATATATAAATAAGAACAAGCAACCTCGGCAACCACATCTAGAACAGCAGCACCTACTACAGGCACCCAGCACTGAGACCCCATGCCCATTTCAGCTCCTTTTCAACGTCCTCTTACACACAGGGCAGAAGTGGGCATCAACCTCCTCTTTCAGCATAAAATTGGTTGAATTGCACACATGTTCTGCTCACAAACACTGTATCAGGCAGTGGGCCAGTTAGGAAAGAGCCTGTTTAGTTATTCCAGAAAGTTTATAATTTGGGATGGGAACGGCTCCAAAGGGATTAGTTTGCAGAGATCCAGAGGACAGAAGTCAAAGCAAAACTGAAGCCACAAATCTTTTCTTGCAAGTAGAACTTAACAAAAGGAAACACCTGCATCCATTAAAGGAAGCAATTTAGTAGGAGACCTATGAGGGCCTTGGGGTTGGGTGGTCTGGCCCTCAGGAGGCCGGACCAAACGCTGCCTCCCAGGCTGCATGGTCACATCATGCACATGGAGCCTTGAGCCCCTTATCCCAAATCCTGCCTCTCCCCTACGCCCAGGTTGCCCCTGTCATCACATACCAGTGCCGTGGCCGTGGTTATCTTTGTTCCTCCAGAAGCACCGACCACCATCCTGACCTGGTTTGCTTTGTCCACCAGGATGGAGGGGCACATGGAGGACAACGGCTGTTTACCTGTTGGGGACACAGAGGCTCAGCCTCCCGCTGGCACCTCGCAGCCTGCTGCCTCCCGCTCCATGTCTAAACCCAGAGCCCCAGTAGTCCCCGACCTGACTCAGCTCACACAAGTCTTGCTCAAAATGCCCCAAGGCATTTTGCTCGCCATGCCCCAAGCTCCATAGGAGAGGATCTCAGAAGTGCGTCAAGGGGCTCTTCTCTAGCTGGTCACCTTCACCCAGAGCAGCTGGCCATGCCCTCTTAGCAAGGATGAACAAGCCTCACGTTGATCCCCACCCTCCACAGGCAGCCCCAGGTCTGTGCCTCGCACAAATGAAGAAACCTGGTCAAGAGGCTGCTAATAAAACTGCCAGATGGGATCATCTTTAAGCCCATCACTAGAGACACAGGGCTGCACTTGCAGAACCCCAGCTTTAGTAAGCGAGACACGGTCATGAGGCTGAGTTGGAAGGCAGTTTATAGCTACCTGGTGCTATGAAGTTTGCTGGAGAAGGAGGTACCCCAAATCCATTGATGATGTTAGGCGAGCTGAAGTCATCCATCTCGTCATTAAATATGATGCCGCTCACGTTGGATCGGACCTCGGAGCCAAAACTACACAAAACAATTGGCACAGACATGTCAAAGCCAGGAAAAAATCTAGGCTGAGCTTCAGGTGAATGACTGCAACGAAACCTGGGATTTGATGGGAGTAACTTTCCATTCCCACACCGTAAAGGGCATCCTGTTACCATATGGGGGGAGGAAGCAGTTTATACCCCAAGCACCAGCTACACAGAGAGGGAAGGCAACCCAGAGCTCTGCTGTATAGACCCCTGCAAGGGCCCCAAGGAGAAAAATCAGCACATCAGCTAAATCCAGTTCATTGCCCTTGTCACTGGTCAGCGCTGCACTCATTTAGAGGCAGCACAACTCAAAGGTTGGGACATTTGGGGAATGACGGGGGGTGGGTTTGCTTAGACGTGTCAAGCAGGACGGATTTACTACAAACAGAAGGAAGAACCTTTACCCCACAGCTTCAGGGCGAACACACTGAGCAAAACTCCCTGAGAGGCAAACGTGCCCCTTCCAGGGCAGCTGCATCAGCTCAAACTCCCTCCAGATGCCTGGGAAGCCAGAGCCTGCAGGGAGAGCCCATGAGGAGATCCAGATGCTGCGGATGTCTCCTCGGTGGGTGAACCCAGCACGAGAGGACTCTAGTTCACGTCTCAGCCTGACCCAAGCGCACAGGGCTTGGCGTTGAGACCCGACCTGCAGGCTCGGCAGGAGAAGTGCCCATAGCAGAGCTACCATCACTGCCCACCACGCAGCTGCCGGTTCGGTGGTGTTTTATACCAACCCCAGGAAGCACCAGGAAGACAGCAGGGCCTACGTGGAAGTAACGTCTGAGCTCGTACTATTGGTTGATGGTGCTGGTGGCGGACACGGCGCTGCCGTCCTCGGCCACCACGGAGAGGTGGGATGTGCCGGCGTCGGCCGCGGCGTAGTACACGGGCTCGTAGTAATCGATTGGATGGGAGACGTCTGTGATTTTCCTCCGTAGACTGTCTGCATAGAGCTCCGACGTCAGGTTTCGGATCACCTGCCAGAGAAATGCAGGGCAGTTACTTGGCGGATTAGGTTTCACAGACTTGTAGTTACCAGGCTGATGCCCAGCACCTCAGACCACAGAATATTGGCAAGTCCCAGCAATGAGACTCTGGTTTTCCAGAGGAGTTTCCTCTTCTTGCAAGGTAGATGTGTTAGCAAAGAGCATTTTAAGCAGTCACAGAAGCAGCTATTACAGCGCAGCCCGTTGTGGAAGCCCTTGTGGGAAGTTAATCAACATCCATTACTGCAGCTCCGTGGAAAGCTACGCTCAGCACTGCAGTATGGCGCATGCAGGCAGCATCACACTTCCTTCAGAGATGAGGGGAGAAAAAGGCTGAGAGGGCTTGAGCTGAGAATGGCTCTGTAAATTGCAAGTTTGTGTCCACCAAGCACCGCTGTGCCCAGATCCTGCTGCTTTGGGAGAGCTGCAGAAATAAGAGCACAAAGTGCAGAATCTGGAGAAGCAGAGTCCCTGCCTCAGCCCTTCACGTGTGCTGGTCCATTTACCACAGACAGGATCATGTTCAGGGAGCCACATGGGTGCTGTGAGTATTATCTAGTGCATAAGAGTTCAAACATGATTAAAACAGGGAAGGTTAGACCTACGTGCACACGAAAGCTCCTGGGAAATTGAGGATTTTGAGGATTTTGCTTTGCCTAAAGCAGGAATGTTTCCCCCATTTACATTCCTCACAGCTCAGCCATACGTCACTGCCACAGGACCTGGTGCTTTAATTCAGAGACATTTCAATGTGCCGACAGCAGGCGGATGGAGCATCCCTGGCAGTGCTTAGTCACTCACAGACTTGGAACCGTGTTCCAGGGAACACTGGCACTGCAGAAGGAAAAAGCTTTCTCCCGTTACCTCGTCCATGTTAGTAAAGTTTGGATCTCCTAGCAAAGTCCTCTTGGCGTAGGCAAAGCGGAAGGCCTCCACAATGCGGTGGTAGGTCAGGCCTTTCTGCTCCAGGGTTTTGATGCTGTCAGCGGAGAAATTATATCCTGGCAACAGAAGACAAGCCATTGTGAACACAAATGAAGAAACACGGTGAATGGGCTGCTAATAGAACTGTAAACAGGGTCATCTTGAAGGCCATTGCTACAGAGACACAGACTGCACTGTCCTACCTCCACATGGGAGCTCTGGTAGCTTTGGGCTGAATAGAATCATTGAATCACAGAATGCCTAAGGTTGGAAGGAACCTCTAGAGGTCATCTAGTCCAACCCCCTGCACACGCAGGGCCACCTAGAGCACATGGCACAGGGCTGCGTCCAAGCGGGTCTTGAAGATCTCCAGAGAAGGAG
>JAWLRI010000709.1:2439768-2456308 GCA_034781795.1 Crypturellus tataupa | reverse complement strand
TGCCGCGGACCCCGCGCGCCGCCTGCCCAGCCCTGCCGCCTCCCGGCGCTCGCTCCCTCCGCGCTCCGCGTGGGAGGCTCCACTTCCCGGAGCCTTTCGGCTACGGCAGACACCGGCGCGCGGCCCCGGGAGCTCCTGGCTTGCGGCCAGGCGGTGCTGTGCGTCCCTCGGGACCCTCCGCCGCCTGGGCCTTGCCTTCCGCGGGTGCACAGCAAGGGCGCTGCAAGGCAGCCCGTTTCACCTCCCTTTCCGCACCGCAGCCGCACGCGGGGGCCCTTCGCGATGGTGCTGTCTGCTGGGGCTGAGCACATCCAGAGTGCTGGCTTGGACGGCTGCTTTGGGCTCAGGTCCTGCCCCTCCGCCAGCTCCCGCTCCATTGCTGCTGCCGAGCGCGTGCACCAGCACCGGTTCCTATTTCTGGTTTGTTGAGGGGCTCTCGGCGCCTCCTTCTCTCGGTGCCTCCTTCTCTGGGTGGCTCCTGAAGCATCATCCAGCAGAGCAGGACGAGCAGACGGGCCCAGCTCAGCGCCCAGCCCAGGCCCTAGACTCGTTTCCTCCCTCCATCAAGGGCATCAGGGCCAGCTCTGCTCCATTAGGGAACCCTTTTGTTCCAGATTTCTGCCCTCAGGGTATTTCCATGCAAGTGCCTGTGAATCCCATTTTTCCATGCATTTCCCCCCCCACACAGCTTGGCGGTACCTCCTTGTTGCAACAACTGCATGTCTTGCATCAGAGTTCATCTTTCCTCTTGTCACAAACAGCCTAGTTCTTGCCAACATCACTCATCCAGCCCCTGGGGATGCTTTTTTTTGTGGGGAGGGCTCTCCCAGCACCCCGTGAACCCAGTCCATGCAGTGAAGTTGCGCTGACCACAGACCTCCCTCCAGCTCACACTGTGGAGGGAGATGGGGGGACAAGTCCCCAAAACTGGTAGTTCCACTCAAGGGCTATGTAGGGATTTACCATGAAGACACAATATTGCCCTTGCTTGGAGATTCCCGAGAACTTCAAAGCCCAGATGGACTCATACAGATGGGCCAGGCCTTCAGTCAACTGGCCACCACCAGCGAGGACAGCAGTGGGGCCTCCAAGTACCTTTAGAAGATTTTGGTTCCTCCAAAAAAGCAGGGATTGGAGTAGGATTGAGAGACTCTCCTCCTCTCTGACTCCTTCCTCAGGTTTGCACATGGAGGCTGGCAAAGCCGCATGTTTGTTTGGAAAACTCGTGTTATTGCTCTCACCTTCCTATTCTGAAGGGCAATGGGGCAGCTCAACACAGCTCCCTAGCTGTCCGCGTCCTCCACCACCAGGTTTGCTTTGGGCACGGCTGCTTTGCTTTGAAGCAATCGTGTTGAATTTGTGTTGAATAACCAGTGGTACCACATGGGATTTTTTAGCTGGTCTGGTCTCAAAAGACCTCCTGGTTGTAGCTCCGGAGAAGCCCATGTGTCTGATGCCTGTGTCTTTTCTTGTAGGACCTGGGCCTGGAAGGAACATTCCTCAATGAAGTGCTCTACAAAAACGCCACCTTCCTTAACTTGGTGGATCCCATCTCGCACGACTTGCTCATGAGTCTTGCTAGAGATCTGCAGTGCCCCAAGAAGGTAAAACCACCGACCTGCCAACGTGGAGCGAGCTCTGAGCGGGGTTGGCACTGGGTGGTGCCCTTGGGGTGGCAGCATAACCTGTTTCAGGGCATATTTTTCAGGCAATCTGTTAAAACTACATCAGAAATCAGGATTTTACTTTGCATGCTAATAGCAAACCTGCCCACAGGGTGCATGCCTGCGAAAATACACATGGTGAGGGGGATCGGATGGTGGGGCCCCTTCCCTGGTGCACTCCAGAAGCACAAACTCCATCCGTGCCAAGCCATTCCCTGGGCTCACGTCTCCCGTGTGCTACTACATCCCTGCATCCAAGCTATATCCCACACACCAAATTCCCATAGCAATACTGGCCTTGCTTCTGGTTTGCCTTTGCAAACAATTGGATTTGCAACGTGGCTGTGACATCCCTTTGCCTGGCAGCCTTGGCAAGGTTCACGTTTGCTGTAGGAGGAGGGCGAAAGAGTGGATTTCCTTGCACAAAGAGAGATATTAAGCAGGCGCATCCGGAGCGAACAGCAGCTCCTTAGGGAATACATTGAACGGCTGGTGCAAACGAGCGCGATTTCCAGCTTTGCTCAGCCGTCCCTCGAGAGTGTCTCTGGTAACAAACAAGTAGCCTGCAGGTCTCAACAGCCAAGATGTGATCATCATCTTCAGGCTGCAGTACAGCCCAAAACACCTTTAACTTCTGCCCAAAGGCTGTAAGCCTCTAGGAAGGGGCAGACGGGTGGTCACGACAGAGCTACCTCCTAAGTGCAGATCACTAGACCCCAGGTTTTAGCCTAGTCTTGGATGACTTCATCCAGGCCGCTTCTAAGCTCAGCAGGGCAGCCGAGCCACCAGCACGTGCACATTTATATTCCAGGTGCACGCGCAGCAAGCAGCAGCGTCTGCAGCAGGAGGGCACTTGCATGGCGCAGAGGTCCCTGGTAGGGCTGCAGCCCAGCCTGCTGCTTGGATGCAGAATTTTCTCCCTGCCCAGTGATTTGCCAGCGTTGGGAGCAAGCAGCCGGGCACAGGCACGAGCAGCCGGGCACGGGCGCTGCTACTAGTCCAGGATGGGAGGTTGCCCCTCCAGGAGGCACCTCCAGCCTCATCACTGCTCCAATTCCAGCCTCTTTCCCCTCCCTCGCACCCATTGCCCTGCTCCGCAGCCACCTCTGTCCCTACGTGTCCTGTGCCCCGTGGCGGCGGGCTAAGCCAGCCCTTTGCTTTCAGGAATACGACCCCTGGAAATCCTCGGACAGGATCTGCCGGCAGCTCATCTACCACCTCACGCCGCACTCCAAGCGGCACCGCCACGGGCTGCCCCGCAGGAAGGGCCAGGCTTGGTAAGCGCCCGGGGCGCGCGGGGGGACCTGCCCGCGGGACGCGGTGGCCCGTGGGGACGTGATGGAGGTGGCCTGCAGAAGGGCCAAGCTGCGGGGTGGAGCGCGGCGGAGGAAAACGCAGGGCAGACGCCGGCAGCTCGACCCTGCTGCACAGCCCTATGTAGGGCACAAAATAATTGTGATTAAATATTAAAGAGCAGCAAGAGGCGCCTGCAGAGCTGGCAGCTGAGGCCGCTGCAAGATGGTGCCGGGGTCAGAGGGGCAAAAACGGCAGCTTCACGTGGAGATCTCGGGGCCTGATTTTGCCCGGCCAGGGTGTTTAAACCCAGTCTGAAGTCTCCCCTTCCTGCTAGCAGGAGCATTTGGCTGTAACCTCCGAGCCTGCTCCTGGCTCCCAGCCACTGAAGAGCCTGGGATGGGGCAGGATTTCTGCATTTCCACCTTCCCGCGTGGATTTGGGACAGTTGGAAGGGATTGGGGGGCACAGACCAGCCAGGAACCGAGTCCTCCTCTCGCTTGTGCTACTTCCTGTGCTTCGGGTTCTGGATGGAGCTGCAGCAGGACTCCTTCCACACTGATGAATAGCAAGTCTGGCCGTGGGGAGAGCGCGGAGCATCTGCCAGGTTTTAATTTCCGTAACAGCCCAAACGGAGTAGGAGAAGGGAGAAGGGAGCTGCAGCATCACAGCCCCTTCATGCGTGAGGAGTTTCTCCCAACACAGACCCCCGAGTGGCAAACCAGCGGTCCAGAAACAAGCTCCAGCCACATCCCCATCCGATCAGGAGGGCCCGCAAGTGCCCAGCAAGCCCAGCTCTGAGGCACCCAGGAACCACAAGGTAGTTTCTTACAGCCCTCCTGCCTAGAAACCCAGTGCCAGGACAGCTGGAATTACAGAGCTGTCTTGAGGAGAAACCAGACTTCCCACCAGGCAGGAACAGTCAGATGTTAGTCACACCACGGAGTCCAACCCAAATATTCAGCTAGGCCAAATTTAGCAAAGCATCTCCGTGCTCTAAGGCACACGAGAGCTCTCCGATAAACACAGCCAGGTCCTCCTGAGCCTCTGCAACCCAAAGCTGCTCCCACCACCCTGAGCACTGACCTGGCCAGGGCGAGAGCTGCCGTGTGTCATTACGGGGCAAGGACACACTGTGCTGCCATCGAGAGCTGCTCCGTAGAGAGCTCCCCGCGAAGGGACCGTCCCCCAGTACGCGTCCCCGCGCCTGGCAGAGGGATCGGGCACTGCAACCGCATCCGACCGCGTGCTATAACCAACTGGGTGCCCAAGGCGAAATACAGGAGAAAGATCCCTGCAGCACAGGGATGCTGAGCAGCAGCAGCCAAGGCAGGAGGGACATACCTAGCCCAGGTTGTCTGGTTTTTATCCCATTAAGTAGTCGCAGATGACAGCAGGGGCAATCCCTTCCCCAGCAGGGTCTGGACACCAGGCAGCCACCCCAGGTGACCAAGGGTTTGCGGTTTCCCTGCTGCGTGGCCACCAAAGCGGCACTGCGGAGCCCGCCTGCGCCACCGGGAAAGGACAGGGATTTGCCGGGGGTTTAAAAGGCAAAGCTCCAAAGCTGGCGGATAAGAACTTCCTCACGAGGGACGAGCACAGCTTTACAGCACAACTGCCAGACAGGCCAGTGCGGCTGCCCCTCGTGTCCTAAGGCGCTTTTTGCTGTAGTGTTTTGCAGCATCCACACATCACCCTCCCTAAAGGAGCATAATTCATCCCTGCGCACTGCACGGCTCCAGCTTCTCCTTCCTGCTGAATTGATGCTTGTAGCATAAGGAGTAATGGGTTGGGGAATGCTTCTCCCTGCAAAACCGGGCTTTTCGGGTTATTGATGCCACTTCTGCAGGCTTCTGGCAGATGCAGAATTTGGGGGTGTTATTAAGTGTTGTTTTCAGAGGTCTAGAGGCTTCCTCGGCTCCGCGATGCTGAGGAACTGTGTGTTCCAGCACGAGTGCCACCATCTGCCTCCAGAGCGGGCGCTTTGTTTTTGCAGGCAGAGCCGCCCTCGGCTGCACTCGAGCGGCAGAAGGGAGCGCAGGTGAAGGCAGCCTCTGCTCCGAGAGCTGGTCCCAGCCTCCCAACACCACCGAGACGCTGCGCATCACAACGGAGCTGTGTGGGCAAAGCTCTGCGGGAGAGCCCTCTGCAGCCCCCGTTTACACTGAACTCAGAGCTGGGGCTCCAGAGCCTCCTTTCTGGAGTGCCAGGGAGCAAACCTAGATCCATGAAACAAGCAGGCAGCAAACAGTCAGAGTGATCTTTGCAAGCAGGGAGCTGCTGGTGCAGAAAAAAATCCACGATTTTTCACACAGGTTTTGGGGGGAGAAAAGGCAGCTTTGTGTAGAGAGTTAAGTAACTCCCCAACTCCCAAATCTGGGCTTTCCTTCTCACAAGTCTGGCTGGGGTTTTACTCTGTTCATGTGCCTAAATGAGCCTCATTTTGAAACGTCTCGGCTAATCCAAGGCTGGATGGAGCACAAGCCTCCCTTCGGGTTCACTGCTCCATTTCGCAGTTATTGATGTGCGCTGCCCAGACACTGCGGCACTTAGATGCACTTTAAAGACGCAGCGAGAGCTCGTGTGTCTGCAGGACTGCAGGGAAGCAGCTCCGAAGGGTGTCAGCTCCTTCCTTCCCCCGAAACATCACTCAGGGCCACGCTGACAGCTCTGGCAGATTGGATCCTAACCTTCACGTAGCGCTGGAGTATTAACTAGAGCTTCATGTCACTCTCCTGCCACACAGTAAAGAGTCACCGTCGTCCCAGCTTTAGAGAGGGAAACAACATCAGAGGAGCAGTCGGAGAAAGCCACATAGGGGCAGAGCAGATGAGCACAGGAACTGCCCCACACGATGCTTTTAAAGAAGCTGCTGCTCGCAGGAACGTAAGCTGGCAACAAAATTGTGGAAAAGAAACTGTCTCCCCATCTCCCAGGGCACAGAGAGCCAGCATCAGGAGGGTCCACCTGGAAAGGCAGCTGGAAGGATGGAGCAGGCAAAGATTTTGAAGTCAAATAAGAGGAGAAAGCTGAGATTCTCCTGAAATACAGACAGGGGGTAGTGGGCAGCCCTCGCGGCTGAGGTCCCAGGATGTCCCGTCCCTTCCCAGCCTCTCTCCATGGTGCAGAGAGGAGGCAAAGAGGTTGATCTCCAGGAACCCCAACGCCCTCCTGCTGAACAAGGTCCTCTGAGCTCCATAAAGACAAGAGAGCAGCCGAGTGCCAGCTGGTGGCCAGGAGCCCTTGAAGCCCTTCCCTGCAGGCAAGGGATTTAGCTGATAAGCAAGAAATGCAAAGGTGCTGATAGAAATGCACTGAGCCTTCAGATGCACAGACTCAGAGACGCACCTAGAAGGGAGCCAGGGACATGGAACAGTCCCCGGCTTCAAACAACGAGTAGTTTCTGCAAGTCAAGAGGTTCTTCTTGTGCTTTTCCATGTGTCCTGTGCAAGTAGGGTGGTTCCCGGCCCCCTCTTCCGATTGGGACGGGGAGGCAGCCCTCTCCGAGCCCGGCAGGTCCCTCGAGGCCGTACGCTGGTCCCGGGCAGAGGCCACGCAGCAGGATCACGGTGCAGCCTGGGGACCACGAGCCCAGCTGGCACCTGGCAGCAAGGGGGGAGGCAGGTTCCCCATGTCAGTGGGAGAAGAGCTGGGAATGATGCAGGGAACAACTTCTTTCAGGCGAGGGAAGCAAGGAGGTGAATCCAGCAAAGCCCTCACTCTGCAGCAGGGCCAGGCTTCTTCCCACCCGAGAAGCAGAGAATATGAATTCTTTTGCTGCAGAGAATCCAAATGCGACCCGCTTCCCTGCATCCGGGGTCCGCATCCTTGTTAGATGCGATTCCGCATCATTATAAATCCAGACACACCAGCAGCTGCGGGAGCACGAGGCTAATGCGGCCCCTGGTGCTTCGCAGTCCTCTGCCCACAGGTCCCACGGGCACCAAAAGCCACGGCTCTAAGTGGCTGTTTTGTCACACGCGCGTGCACGCTCCTTCAGCTGGAGAGATCTTTAAGCCTATTTCACTTGCAGAAATTCGGGGATAATAGATGACCCATTTCCCCACGAATAAACCTGGCATTTTCTCAGCTGCTGCGTGAGTGTCTGCGCTTGGGGTTTTTCCCTGGAGGGGAGCAGAACTCAGCAGAGCTCCAAAAATACCGAATGCCAGATAATTCGGAGGAAAGCATCTGCCCACATCTCCCCCTGTGCCTTATCTAACAGCAGATATATATTATATATACATTTATCACCAGGGGAGAGGGAGGGAAGGCGCAGCGAGGCGCTCCGTGTGCCATTCCATTTGCCAGGGAGCAAAGAGAAGGGCTGCCAGGGTGCCCCAGCCCCAGCGTGTCCCACATTTCACCGCTTGCCAGCGAGCTGGGGGCCCGGCTACAGCACCAGGGGCTCCTTGCAGCCGGGCAAGGCAGGAAAAAACAAGGCAGCAAAGCGAGGGAGGGCTCTGGCACAGCCCGGGAGGCAGAAAGGCTTAAGCACATTCAGCCAGGAGCAGCCCGGTCTGGAGAATCAATTAGGGGAAGATAATTTGCCTGCCTGATTAAGGCCTCCTTGGGGTATTGGCTTGTTGCTGGGGAGAGCAGCAGAAGGTACCTGCTCTGGTCAGAGCACACGCTGTGACTTATTACTGCAGTCTGCGCAGAGCCGGCGGGGGAGGCTGCGCGGGCGGCGGCAATGGGCACGTCCCTCCCGTCCCTCCAGCGGGTCCCGCTCGGCGCTGCCCATGCACAGACACCCAAAAGAGGGTCCGACTCGCCCCCTGTCAAGGAGGCAGCTTTGCAGATGCAGGGGGAGGAAGGCGCTGCTCTTTGCATCCCCTTTCTGCCTCCCCTGCGTCTCGGCTGTGCTGGGGAAGGGTATTTCTGACAGCCACAAGGGTTGTTTGCACCAAACAGCCTGAAATATTTACACACTCATTCCTCTCCTCAGTTATCCCATATCCTCCACCCCAAAGTCTCAATCTAAACCAACACAAACCAGAGATGTCCATCTCATCCCCTGCAGCAGTTTTCCTCTG
The DNA here is from genome assembly GCA_034781795.1 of Crypturellus tataupa. Classification (NCBI taxonomy): domain Eukaryota; kingdom Metazoa; phylum Chordata; class Aves; order Tinamiformes; family Tinamidae; genus Crypturellus; species Crypturellus tataupa. The sequence goes on along the minus strand of JAWLRI010000709.1, from coordinate 2,448,315 downwards.
CACAGCCTAACAGAAACAGGGGAAAGTGTCACCCATGCTGCTAGGTTTACACTGAATATTCGTTTCTTCCTGCTTAATCTGCCCAATATGAAAACACATCTGCACCCCATGCCTGCTGCTTGGCTCTCCTAGAGGGATGGGCAGCCCATACCAAACGCCCAGCTGAAACACCCAGTGCAGCCAGAGGGATAACACCTTGCCAGGGGATGCTGGAGACCGCTGTAACTTCCAGATTTACCCACAAGGAGATTTTGCATGCTCGAGACTGCTGTAACTTCCAGATTTGGCCCCAATAAGACTTAGCCCAGGTCCTGCAGGGGATTTGCACACTGTCAGGCTGTTAATAATCTCCCAGCACATCAGCCTGTGCCGTCAGCCTAGACAGAAGCACTGCCCCCTGCCCCGCTATGGTCTGGATCACGCAGCACGAGCATTTGGTAAGCAACACACCAGGCTCTTATAAATCTTTAAATCCAAGCACGTAAGGGTTCGCATACGAAGCTGCTCCGCACTGTTCTCATTCTCAGCCACGACAGCTCATTAGCTGCAATCCACACTTGCAGATACAGCCTCCCGCCTCCTCAGGGCTGCGTGTGCCCAGGGCAGCAGGACTAGTGTCACTTCTGCCCAGAAGTCACCTCCTCCCTCCGCTTCCCAGCAGAGCACTCCCAGCACAGGCAAAAGCCACAGCTAAAGCCATCGCCCTGTGCCCCTTGTAGCACCCTCGGTCCCTCCTCCCAGCTGCAGCACATCCCGGGGACCTGCTGACCACGAAGACCCAAACGAGCAGCTACGGCTGCTGCTCCCTTGATAAGAAGCACTGGGGAAGGTCCTTAGGGGACAGGCAGTAAATCCTGGAGTGCAGCTTATCTGTATTCGCCGATTCTTTTCCTGATAAAATATGTATTTCTCAGGCCCTGCACAGTGCAAGCCAGCGCGCTTGGAGAATTTGCTCTGGTTATTCCTGCCGTTCATGCACGAGTGTCTGCATGCAGCCAGACCAACCCATTGGATTGTGCTATGGAAGACACTTGAGCATCCCCAGTTTAGCCCGTTCTTGCAGAGTTTTTGGGTAAATACTAAGAACATACGGGAAAGCTCCAGGTCTGCCCAAAGGCACCGTGCAAACCTTCTACTTGCCCTAAACAAGCTCCATCCACCCTCGCTTCCCTGCCCGTGCTCCTCGTGAAGTCCCTCCTGCCCCAGGTGTAACAACCCCTCTCCCCCTCTCTCCACCCTCAGCCTGAAGAGCAGCCTGCAGAAGAAGGTGAGCCAAGACTCCATGGACCTGTCGGGGATCCCGCTGACCATGCGCGACGTCCACCGCATGGCCTACTACCTGCAGAACAACGGCGAGCGCCTCACCTCCATGGACCTGAGCTTCACCGAGCTGAACGACGACATGGTGCGCCTGCTGCTGCCCTTCCTCTGGGCGCTGCCCAAGCTCGCCCACCTCTCCCTCAATGGCAACCGGCTGACGCGCGCCACCACGAAGGAGCTCACCGACGCCATGAAGGACATGAGCAAGTTCCCTTGCCTCGCCTGGGTGGACCTCGGCAACAACGTGGACGTCTCCTCCATGCCGCAGCCCTTGCTCGTGGGCCTGCGCAAGCGCCTCAGCCAGCAGACGACGCTGCCCACCATCTACGAGGCGCTCGACTGCGACGCGGAGCCCTCCGCTGCGCTCGAGGGCGGCGAGACGGGGCACGAGGGGAGCGGAGGGATCCCCCAGCAGGGCTGCGAGAGGTGACTGGGCCGCGGGGCGGCACGCCGGAGCCGCGCCGGGGAGAAGCCTCGAGCAGCACCGCCGAGCAGAGCGGCAGCTTCAGCGGCTTTCTTGGGCGCTTTTCTCCTGCCTTCCCCGGCATCTCCCCACAACCCGCCGTGAGCCGAGAGCCTGCCGTCCTCCTGCCGCTCCACTCCCTCCCTCACTGCCGAACCCATCGCCCACGACACGTGGAGGAGCCGGTGACTTACGTCGAGCCTGGTCCCCAGGCTGGGTCTCACTGAAGGTGGGGAAGGACCTGGCGGAGTCAAGAACATCCTCCAACAGCTGTTGGGCTGAGGGAAAGGGACGGGGGAGAAACCTAAGCAGAAACAGGCTTGTAGATTACTTCATTTCTTCCTTTTCCTATGAACCTTGGAACCTTTGGGACCAGCAGTCTTGAGCGCGAAAGGAGGTACCCCAAGAACCTCCCTGTTGTGGAGCTTAGTTAAAGGGTTCAGAGGCTGGAGGCCGAGCCCGGCAGTGTGTCTCCCTCTTGTGTCTGCCTCCTTTTGTGTTAGGTTTTTTTTTTTTCTTTTTTTTTCTCCTATTGTGTGTTTTGTATTAACGTCTGAACAAAGGGACTTGGTCAGAGACCATTGGATCGCATAGGCTGGGGCGGACACATGGCTTGGAACTGCAGTATCAGGAAATTTGCTGTGTGACCGGGGTGGGAGGGAGGGGAAGGAGGTGTGTGTGTTGGTGGGAGCATGGGGGATGGGATGGGATGGGATGGGATGGGGTGGGATGGGATGGGGTGGGAGGGAACTCAGGACTTGAGGAAATTGGTTTCACAAACTGTGCTTTTATACTAAACTGACAAGCTCCAAGTGAACCTGAGGACAAGCCCACAGGCAAGTCCACTGCTGCGGAACGAGAAGAGCAAGCAGTGACCGTGCCAGTGGTGGGCACTTCCCAAACCAGAGCGCAGAGCTCTGGGTCAGCTCCTCGTGGGCCTGTCGTGTACCTCGTGATACAGACACGACGCGAGCCGTTGCATCGCCATTTCCAGCGTTGTCCAGAAACCAAACCAGTGATGCAAGGTTTCGAGTGTTTGCACATTGCCCATGCTGTATGTAAACACAATAAACCGTTCTCTTGGAGACGATGGTGAAACCCTGCGGAGTTTGAGTTTCTGGGTTGATCACAAGTAGAGCCAGCAGCCTCGTCACCGCAGAAACATAACCAGGGTCCTCCCACGTGACGTGCGCGTGTGGGAGAGCACGGGCGATGCCATCCACATTGATGGGAGCGGGTCATGCTCGTAGGAAAATGAAAGCTCTGCGTGTGTTTTTGGTAGGCTGAGGTCCTGAACCACACTAGGATCTAAGTTGTAAAGTGCTGATACACACACACTGATCAGACTTTCATTGATCAGTCAAATGCTCTTGATTACCTGGTCCTGCAGGAATGTTTTCTGAAAGAAGTTAAGGAAATCTAGTGCTCTAAAACAACACATGAACCTTCCTTCTCCTAAATTAAGGATGGTAACTTAGCCTTTCTCTGCTGATTCGTTTTGAAGGGGGTCTCAACACATTTAAGTCTCAGATACTAAACCACACAAGTCCACAGGAAACAGATACATCTTTTGTACTCCTTGCCATTCTGGCAAGATACTACAAGAGGAAAATCGGTGATAGTTACCAAGTGCTTCATCCCCTCTGAACCAAGTGTGAGGGCACTGAAGCTGTCAGGATCTTTGATCAGCCTCCAAAACCCCAAGTCGGCCCAGTCTCCTCAAGGGGAAAGTTGCATCGAGAGACATTATGGTGTCTACTGCACTTGGTCATTGCAACTGCTGGACCATGTCCTGGTCCCTCTATGGTCACTGGATGCTTTGTCACTGGAGCAGAACCTCATAGTCTTAATGTTGTTAATTGATGAACAAACGTGTTATAAAGACTGTGCAACACGATGAAGCCAATATAGCGAGGGCCAGGCTGGCTGCCCACATCCCGGGGAAGGTGGAAGAGAAGAGGCCCCAAGACAGCCCGAGGGGGAGGAATCAGGGTAGTGAAGGCTGCCAGTCCCTGCTGAGGAAGAGGTGCATTCGGTTTCTTCTTTTCCTTCAAAAGCACCTTCAGCATAAACCAAAATGTGTTTCAACGCTGCTGAGCACTGTCCTGCTCCGGGATTGGGACAGAGCTGTAGCTACTGACCGTACAGGGGCATCTCCACAGCTTTTCTGCCATGGTAGCAGCGCACAAGAGCACAGCCTGGCCTCAGCACAGCCCCAGATGAGGAGGAGGCCAAGCTCGCACACCAGAGCAGATGACACGACCCAAAAAAGCTTTTCCTGGCATGGAATGGGAATGCTGAGGGCTCTCAAGGGGGAATGCGCAGCGGAAGCTGCTCACACGGGTCTCCTGAGCGGGACCGGCGCTGCCTGGGCCGGGGGAGCCCTTAGCGCCCTGCAAGGCTGCGCGGCGTCATCCCGGCCTCCCAGTGTCATCCTGGCTGGGTTCCTCCACGGGGTCACCACTGGCAGGGGTGACACGGGGAGAGGCTCAAGCAGCCCTTGCTACAGAAGCCTCCTGGACGGGCTCGGGACACAGGCTCAGGTCACCACGGCATGCCACATTCCTGCGGTCTGGCGAAACACCTGATGTTTGCTTTGCTGAGATAAGCAGGCAAAAAAGCAGCGTGAGGCACAATTTCCCTCATCTATTTTTATTTCACGCACTTCAGAACCTGTCAAGACCTTTTTGCTCCCATCCTGCCAAGTCTCTGTATTCAACTTGTTCCTCATTGTGAGAGCTTGGGAGATAAAACAGAGCTTGACAAGTTTTGAGTCCATGGAGGGTCAAAGATGCCAAAATTGAGATTGTTTTCACTTATGAAAGCAAAGAGAGGGTAAAATACTTGCTTTTAGAGATCACTTCGTCCCCTAGAAGATCACAACTTGGAAGAACAAATTAGGTGTCCCAGTGCAACCCCTTATCACTGCACTATCCTACCGGTGCAGTAGACAGAACAACTTTGAGGGGCACACGGAGAACTTGGGATCACAGTGGAATTTGTTTCACGGTTCCCCGCTATCAAAAAAGTTCTCCTGAAATTGATGCAGCAGCTGGGTTAAGGCTGCCAAGAGGTATCCCACAACACACAATACACCAGAACTCACTTTGCTGAGTCTTCATCGGCTCATCGGACACTACAAACTTCATCAAAAATCTCCTCTGTTTCCCTCAGACTTGATGGGATTCCAATCCAGTGACTTTGATCCAAAACCAGAGTAACCACAAAACAAAATAACCACAAAGTAGTTCTTCCTAGGAAGAGGATTTAAGAGAGAGGGTGGCATTTCTTCCATAGGCAATTACTCCTTTTTTCCAGATCCTGGCACTCTCACTCATGACCCAACACACCACATAACCTGACTTTGCTCTCAAGCCCCAGTCCTGTTCAGACACCGGGGTGGAGAACAGATATTGTATCTCACTCATCAGCTTTCCTCCACTTCTTAAGAGAGGATGAGTCCCTCCTGCTTGTTGGTTTGAGGCAGTCTCACCCCGGTTTAGTGGCCAGTTGGATAAAACGATGGGAAGCATTTGGGAAAACGGATGTACCTGCATGGGCCTTATTCAAGCTGCCTGCAGAGCTGCCCTGAAGCATGAGCTTGAGTCTGACAGGGCCTGGCCTATCCCTCAGGTCCTACACAACTTGGAGCCCTTTGCACAGCTCTGTGCCGGTGCAGAGGGAGGTTCCCCTGGGAGCTCTGTCAGTTTTTGTGTCGCTGTTGCCGTCCCTTAGCAGCATCGTCAGGTCCCTGAGCTCTCTCTAGACCTGCAGCACTTGCTGGTTTCCAAACTTTGGCTTTCTTCAGAAGACCACGCTAGAGGCTCCCTCATGGTAACATGCAGAGGACTCTCTTCAGAGCACGAGGAAGGGAAGTAACAAACAGCTCTTGTCTGCTGTCCTCACTAATCAGAAATCAAGCAAGATAATCACAATATCTAACTACAAACCCCAGCTCTACCATAGCAGAGAAAACAGACATTTTGCTGCACTGGGGTGGGTGCCCTGGTGCAGGCAATCACAACCACCTGCAGGGATGGTTGGGGGAAGCAGGATAGAGGCACAATCAGAGCCTTTCCAAGGGTCACCACCATGAAGTCTTCCCGTTTTCTTCCTGCTCTAAGCTCAGGCAGCTGCAACATACACAACAGCACCTAGTCCAGCACAGGCTGCACGCTCTGCTTACTTGGGGACACTGCCACCAGGTAAAAGCGTCAGAGCTGTCACTAGGGTCAGGGATCGGAGAAGGAGACAGCCAAGCATGAGTTGGGCTCAGCGTGCCCAAGCAGAGCTGGTGCTGCTGGACTCGCTGGGCTGCAACCTTTGGCCTGGGGGAGCAGGGCATTAGTCTCAGCCTAAGGACAGGGTGGGGATCATGCTCCAAGGAGGTGGCAGGTGACACACACGGGGAGAGGGACCCAGATGGGGCTGCACAAGGAAAGCGGGGGCTGCTCCCCACAAGCCTCTGACCCGCAGTCCTTAGCCAGAAGGTTCAGCAGGTCCCATGGTGCAAACCTCAGCCTAGGGCTAGGATTAGGCTTCACACATTTAGAGTCAAATTCAAACATGAAAAGCCTCTAATGAGTTCCCTAGAGCTTCCCCTACTTATTCTATGTCAAATTTTGCTCATTAACCAGAAAAAAAGTTTGCACTGAAGAGACAAAGCAAAGACAGCACAACCTAACAAATCCCCAGGGAGAAGGAGGAAGCAGCATTTCCTCCCCGTGCATTTATTCCTTCTTTCCCCAAACTCAGTACTCCAAACCGCTGTATTCAAACCATCCTCAAATGCAAGAGGCGAACAAGGCTGCAGCCAAACGCTGCACTCCTGTCTGGCTCTGAAGATGTCTCTGGTGTGAAATTTTATATCATATTCTTCAAAGAGGGACAGCACCAGCTGATTGCTGAGCTTGGCAAAACAGCACCTGCCATGGAGCTGCTCTAGAGACACGCGAGTCTCGTACAGAAAGAAGCTAATTCAATTGTGAAATAGCAAAAAGCCGCTAATTCAATTGTAAAATAGCAAAAAGCAGAACCTTTTCTGCTAGAGGTGAGGAAAAAAACCCTCCACACTCCAATTTTGTTTCTCAGCTGGGTAACATATGAAGACAAAAAAAAAAAAAGAAGGTACTCACCCTGCAGTCCCCTTCGATTTTGAAAGGCTGTGAAGATAACGACAAGCAACCAAAAATGCTCCCACACTGGTCTACACATTAGCACATTCTCAGCTTCACAGCACGTCTGCGAGGGCCTTATAACCAGGGCTAAAAACTGCCCCTCCCTGCGAAAGCTCAGCCTCTCTCCACCAAAATCTCCAGCCCAAGGATCTTGCTTCACCAGCCCATTGCTATTCCCTCTCGTGGGGCTAAAACAGGAGCCACTTAAACCTCTTGATAAATAAACGGTAAATTTTGCAAGAAGGGGACTGTGCTTTTATCAGCCTGCAGACAGCACGGAACCCACTCGTGGGCACTATCAGAACGCAACCAGCAGCAGGGGAAAGGCTGTCCCGCTCCCAGCTGACATCTAGGCACAAAAAGCAGCCGCCTGCTCCGGAGTGGCTGCCCCAGCATCTGTCCCGAGCTGGAAATAGGGCAAACCCCCAACCGGACAACAGATTTTGAGTCTCCAGGGGATGGAAAACAAACTCATTAAATGCGTGGTGCAAACAGTTCACTAAACAGAAGAACAATAATTATGCCCTTCTTTTCATTTCTCCCAGCATAACTACACATATCTTCTGGATAAAATCCATTTCCTAGCCAGGATTTCAGCAGGGTCCCCGGAATTAATGCTGCTGGAAAACCTCCACTTTTCATGGACCCCCGTTGGGCAGTCCCTGCGGAGCGGCAGAGCCCGGCACAATACTCGCTTATGCAATGACTGGTCCCGAGCCAGCACTAATAGTTTGTCTGCTGGGAATGACCAATTCACATGCAAACCCAAAATACTTCTCTCATTAAATATCTGAGTTAGATAGAGGGAAAAAAATCCCAAGACTACGGGTCATGCCATACCCCAGCCTCCTCCCTTGACTTGGATTGAACTATTCCATTCCCCATCTTTGAGGGACAGCTGGAGTGAGCAGGGTGGCATTTCACAGAATCACAGAATGGTTGAGGTTGGAAGGGACCTCTAGAGATCACCTAGTCCAACCCCTGCTCCAGCAGGGACACCCAGAGCACAGGGTGGCATCCAGGCGGGTTGGAAGATCTCCACAGAAGGAGTCTCCACAGCTTCTCTGGGCAGCCTGTGCCAGGGCTCTGCCACCCTCAGAGTAAAGAAGTTCTTCCTCATGTGGAGATGGAACTGCCTGGGGTTCAACTTCCACCCATTACCCCTTGTCCTGTCACTGGTCACCACAGAGAAGAGTTTGGCCCCATCCTCCCTACATTCACCCCTCAGATACTTGTACATGTTAATTATATCTCCTCCCAGTCTTCTCCAGGCTAAGGAGGCCCCGCTCGCTCAGTCCTTCCTCACACGATAGATGCTCCAGTCCCTTCATCACCTTCATGGCTCTGCGCGGGACCCTCTCCAGCAGCTCCACGTTCCTCTTATCCTGGGGAGCCCAGAGCTGCCCCTAGTGCTCCAGGTGCCTCCCCAGAGCTGGGCAGAGGGGCAGGATCCCAATGCTCCTCCTGATGCAGCCAGGAGCCCATTGGCCTTCTTGACCACGAGGGCCCATTGCTGCCTCATGGGCAACTTGGTGTCAACCAGGACTCCCAAATCCCTCTCCGTGGAGCTGCTTTCCAGCAGGTCAA
>JAWLRI010000709.1:2428853-2439668 GCA_034781795.1 Crypturellus tataupa | reverse complement strand
CCGTGGAGCTGCTTTCCAGCAGGTCAACCCCCAATCTGTGCTGGTGCCTGGGGTTATTCCTGCCCAGATGCAGGACCTGGCACTGGTCCTTGTTGAACCCCATGAGGTTCCTCTCTGCCCAGCTCTCCATCCTGTCCAGGTCTCTCTGGATGGCAGCGCAGCCCTCAGGAGGGTCGGCCACTCCTCCCAGTTTGGTGTTATCCACAAACCTGCTGAGGGAGCACTCTGTGCCCTCCTCCAAGTCGTTGATGAACAAGTTGAAGAGCACCGGGCCCAGTACTGACCCTTGCAGGACACCGCTGGCCACAGGGCTCCAACCAGACTGGACCCCATTTACCACCGCCCTCTGGGCTCTGCCATCCAGCCAGTCCTCAATCCGCTTCACTGACCGCTCGTCCCATCCACACTTCTGGAGCTCCCCTATGACAACATTATGGGAGGCTGTGTCAAAAGCCTTGCTAAAGTCAACGTAGACAACATCCACGGCTCTCCCACCATCCACCCAGCCAGATGGATTTCCCCATTCATTCCCCGCAGCTTTTCCCATCCATTACCTCCTAGGCGCCCATGGCACTATGCAGAACTATTATTACAGGATCAGGTAACAACATGACACCTGAAGCAGCTAAAATGCAGCTTCATCCAGTAAAACACTTGTCTGCAGGCAGTGTGTTGGCTCCCCCAGGCACCAGCATCAGGGAAATCAGGGTGCCTCTTGGGCCAGCAGGTGTGACCTGTCCCCAGGGAGGATGGGGAGTTGGGGACAGCATCGCCTTGATGGCAAAGCACTCTCCAACACCAGCATTGGTTTCAGGCTATTTTAGACCTTGTTTTAAAGCCAGTGTATCCGTATTTCCTCCCCCAAAACCGTGAAAGCAGGAGGGCCCATGAACTTAGCACTATTTAATTTGAGAAGAGGAGAATCAGGCCTTACTGTTAGAAATCAGCTCAGCTGCAATAAGGTGCAGGTCTAGATCTTAACTTTTGTCTTTCTGACTGAGCATGGACCCTGGAATAACCTTTTCCCCCTGGTTTAACCCTTGGCCAAAGAATGAACTACCAAATCATCAGTATTTTCTGGCACACCTCGGAACCGCACCCTGTGCTGACTTACCAAGTCGTTACTCCTGTGGGACATCAGCCTCCCTGGCTCATGTCACACTGGCAGCAGCAAACAGGTCATCCTCTTCCCAAGAAAAGCTCATTGCGAAACTTTAAGTGGCAATAAGATAGAGACTGTTACTCTGACCAGCAGCTCCAGAGATTCCTTCCCTTGCTCCATCCTGCCCTCCTGGAAGGGGCTTTCTGGAAAGCCCTGGAGCTCCAGGGCCTCATCCCTTTGCTGCCTGGCAGAGCAGAGGGAACACAAGGTGCCGTCTCTCTCACCTGCAATTCCCAGAGCTGATATGAGCCGCCCTCTGTTACCCTGGAGAACAGGGCTTTTACGCTGCAGTGTGTAATTCCTCTCCCAGAGGAGATAGCACAGCTTGCCACTTATCTCATTCGCACAGCATCCCTCCATCACAACACAATACCTCTCAGGGCGATATTTCATAGAGTACCCTTGGAACATGAACTAAAGAAAGGCACTCGGCTTCAGGATCCAATGAAAGTTAGACACACCTGGAAAGCAGAACAGCCCACAGATGGGCTGAAAGCTCCTGGTCAGTGAAGAAAAGTCCCACAGCTCTGTGCATGTTTTTAACCTTCTCCATTTAATGCCTTTCGGCTTTTCCACTCCTCACTTTGCACTGTGGCTTCTCCGCCCCATGTATGAGTGCTCCAAAGGCATCTACACGGGTTATACCAAAGGCGTAAGCTCACGGCAAAGCTTTGGGCCAGCAAGTGCCTCCCTGAGAGACGCAGAGCGCTCAGACCCCACCGAGCAGGAAGAGATTCACAAGCCCAGGCACAAAGAGCAGGGCCGAAGAACGGAGAGAAGTGCTGCAACCTGCGACGAAAGCGCTGAAAATAAGGTCAATGTTAAAGCCAGAAAGCTCCATCTATCCAGAGAACCCTCCAGCCCGGAGAAACAGATCCCCTCAAGACGCTGAGTGAGACCAACCCAAGTGCTCAGCTAGCAAATGCCAGGGAGCCGCGCGCTGCTTCGGCCGGTCACGCAGCAGAGGGAATAACCTGCATGCAAACAATGCTGAGAAAGCTCAATAGGAAAGAAAGGAAGCCAAGATTTTGCAAGCTTGAGTTTCTCATAGCTTCGTGCTTGTGGATTTTATACAAGACACATTTCTTCCTTTTTTTTCCTTCCAGAGGGTTCTGGTCTTACGTGTTTTATTCGCTCCGCGATGAGGCCATCTAGTGGATGAGATGCCAATTGTGAGAATAAAACGTGGATTTGTGGCACTGTAAATCACAGATCAGTGCTTCAAAGCAGCCTATAACAAAGTACCATGTCACATATAGTTGTAATTGAATAATAAAATGTTGCTAAATGATATAGTTATCTTGGTTGGAGCTTCAATTCCTACTGGTGTGAAGCTTCCAGCCTCTTAACACTACCTTAGCACACTTGAAACCTTGATTTCTGCAGAAGATAAACATTTCATCCTAAACTCAGGCACTACCTGAATTCATGGTGCTAATGCAAAATCTCGTATCTTCCTCAAAGCTGATCCATATTAGAGATGTTATTTAAGTAAATTTGAAAAAGATTTATTGCCCTGTATTCATGCTCATAAACATCGAGGTCGAGAAACAGCAGCAGGGTTAGGCACTTCCCAAAGCAGATCCACTGGAGAGTTTGCTCCAGCACTCGGATCTGCCTGGGAAAGTTCCACTCCGAAATCCCTTGTTGTTCCTCTGTGCTCAGCAATGCTGAGCGTCACATCAAGGGTTTGGGGGCCTCACAGGAGAGAACAGGAGCTTCATATTGCCCAGGAAGGGGGAACGGCAACTTTAAAAATAATAAAAAGCAATCATCATCATTAGTGAAAACAGCCCTTAATGAACCCGTCATCACTGAGCAGCTCCAACGTGGCTGAACAGCATTTAATTCATTTAATCATGCTGGCTTTTAGGGATCCCCTGTGCTTCAAACGTTTTGCTGTTCCAATAACTGTCCACCTGCAGTCAAAATGGGTGCCCTTTTTGTCCCTGTTTGCAAAAGAAACTAGCACATAACTTTGCAAAAAGATCTTGGCAAAATATCGAAACTTTTACCAGAAAAAAAAAGAGAGAAAAAAAGAGTCAGATCTTCATCTGCGGCTTCCTTCCTTTCCCAGATATTAATAATTCTTTTGAAGACTTTAAAGAAAAGGAAGCAAAGCTTTGAAGTCTGGAAGTACCAGTTAGTTCCTGCAAAAAAAGATGCAGCAAAATTTAGCGCTTTCCCTGGAGACCACAGGGAGGTCGGACCCAAAAGGGATCTGGCAACGCGGTTCCTCTTTGCCTCAACTGCAGCTGCACCTCTTGTCTCTCCTGTTATCAAACAAGGTAATAGTAACCCCTTTTGCCACCCCGTGTGTTAAAACCCACCAGATTGCCACCCTTGGGAGAGGAAGAAAAACTTATTATCCTTCAATACACTAACTTCATCCTGCACTAAATTATCTTTATGGAAACTAATCAATGGCACTAACCAATTTCAGGTTGTCGTTAGGTATTTGTCTAAGAAAAAGGTGAGCTGAGGTGCTGGGAGAAGCCTCTCTAAGACCCTGCAGCAGATACATGCCTTGAGTTATGCAGAAAATAAGAACATGTTGTGCCAGCCTTGTCCTGTGTGATGAAAGCAGCGAACTCCACTACACAAATTTCAGATGAGATTATAGATTTCACACGTGCAAACCTGATGTATTAAGAGCTACAAACTCACTCAGCAGACTACAAATAAAGGACAAGTCTATTCCGTGTGGAAGCAGCAATATCTGCTAGTGAATGAGGACACGTCGTGGTGCCAGGCATCACCACCCAGCAGAGCTGCTGGGCATCAACAGAACGTGCCTAATGTCACCTCCTGTCACATCCCCACCACTTCCAGAGACCCTGGCAATCAGCCAGTGACTCCCACAAGCAGACACTTCATCTTTCACGTGGATGTTCATGGTAGATCACCAAGACAGGATTCTCTTTGCACTAAAACTCCGTGACAGAGGCTGAGCATGCAGGATGCTTTCAGATTGTAGAGATTCTAATGGATGTGAGACTTGAAGACAGTCTCAAAACTCAGCCTTCCCAAAGGCAGCAGAAGGGAATTCTGCGAAGAGAGCAGATGTCCTCTCTCCCACAGCAAGTTAGAGCTAAGCTCTAAGGGCTCCAAAAACCCCAAACAGGGATTTCTGCTACTGGTTAGAAAGGTCATACTGCCCCTCTGCACCAGGGCCCTTCCTGCTCGTGCTTCATGCACAGGCATCCTCAGAGGGGATGGTCACATCAACTAGCAGCAACCAGGCTTCCCTGCAGAGCGATGGGGGATTCCAGGCTTCCACAAAACACCATTCCCGAGTTCTGCTAAGTGCTTATTTTAAAATGGCAATGCTGCCTTCATGAAGGCATTACTGTTACATGTGCGTGACTTGGATGCCACATCTTGAAGTAAGATTTTGTGAAAAGTGTCTCTGTGAACTGATTTTGGACAAACTGATGTGGTTATAGCCACACTCTAAAGAAAAGCCTTACTGAAAACCTAAATTTACACATAAAAAGCATTAACTCTTTTTATAAATATAATTAATCCCAAGCACTACTTGAACACATTAGGTTTCTAACACAAATAGTTGAGATGACTACACAGAAGATATTTTTCTAACAATCAGAGCTCAATGCTTTATTCACAGACAATGCAGCAACCTGATGCATTAACTGAACTTCCACGTCTGCACAAAATGGAAAGTCTTCACAGTACTGGAGTAGAAGAGTAAGAACAGATATTTGATGCATGCACAGACTGGTAATTCATCACACAAGTAGGAGATGACGTACAGGAGTGTTGATTTAAACATTTCAGTCATTTAAGTCAGCAATGAAAAACACCACACTGTATTTTCAGCAAAATAATCTAAAGCTTTAATGAAATTTGGTTTCCTTCAGGTGACCTCATGATCCTTATGACGATGCATGAGTGTTAAGACTGAAGCTAAGATCAGTCCAAGTCTCATTCAAAAAGATTAGTTTTTGTATAGAGTTATATTTAATGGATAATTATTAATACAGACCTTCCCCTATATACCCTCACTAGCTTTAGAAAACATTTCAAATTTCTCCTAAAAAGAGACAAGCAAAAAAAAAAAAGCAGTATTTTATATTCTGTCAATGAACTTATCTCCCCAGGTAGAGTTGGGGAGAAAGCAAATGAATGACCAAAAGGATTAGAACTGAACTTCAGCCTCAGGTTAGGCCTGTATATCAATTATTTAAGTTATTTAAGTTATGCACACATCAATGAAAAACATTTCCCAAAGAGAAAAAAAATGAAATACAGGAAAAATCTCAGCGTACATATGAAGCAAAAGAAAGTGGTGCTTTGCTTCCCAGGAAGTTGCCTCTGTTTAGCTCAAAAATGCCTCCTAATTTTTCTTTAGAGGGTGATCCTTAATAGGATTTAGCAAGAGAAAGGAACTAAGATGATCTTTTAAAACTCAATCCATCATCCAAAAAAGATACAGTGAAGTCAAAACTAAGTACCAAGTCCTCTATTTTCCAGAAAAAGTAGTTTTAAGTCTTGTAACAACCTACAATGTATTTCTCAGCTATAAAAAGCAGCCAGGATTTGGATGTGTCCAAGAGGATTTCTGTCATGTAAGAGCATACACTTTTTTGTCAGAAATATTTATTAAAAAAAAAGGATACTGATGCACATGTAATCAAGTTAACACTCCCTAATAAAAAAAAAAAAAAAATTAAGCCTGTCGGTCAAGACCAAAATTATCTTCGCTTCTGGAATATGTTGCCACGGCCCATCCCACGGCCTCTTCCTCTTGCAGCCACTGAAGGAAGAAAACATTAGGGATCAGGTGAATTGGGTATAACTGCTTTTGTTTTTTTCTCCCCCACAGCAACTGAGAAAAACATAAATGTCAAAGTCCCTTGTCTAGCAGTATGGAAATAAGAGTACTGTGCAAAGTTCAGAAGCCGATATAACATTAAAAAGAAAAAAAAAAAAAAAAAAAGAGAGATAGAACTGTTCTGTGAGCAGAACCAGGCCCAACAGCTATATTGTTTTGCCACTTGAAACAACGCAGTGTATAGAGATGAGAATGTACACAAGCTGTATTAATACTTTTTCATCTGTCGCATAATTCTGGACTACAGGAGATTTGTGACATGGTAGAGTTGCTGTGTCAGAGACTTCACTGATGTTTAAAACCTCACACTAGGATTTTGCAGCAGAACTCAGAATGTCCCAGTAGGTCCCACTCACTCGCTACCCCTGCTAACATTAATGGAGAATTTTGTAGCCAAAAATAATTTCAACTTAAACTTGTAACTACACTGCTCAGCTCAGAGGAGTGTTAACGAGAGAAAATTGCAGACAGATAATTACAACTGCCAAATTATTTAGAGATTCGTATTAACAGAATACTTTTTTTTTTTTCTATAAAACCTTAACAAAAACACTTAGCTCCTTATCCAAGTAGTCCAAACAGGTAGCAGCCACATTCACAGGAGAACACCCAACAAAGGCTTATGTAAAGCCTCAGTGTAACTTTCACAGAAAAACTTGTGTAAATCATCTTCACATCAATATTACTGACTTTGATAATTGCCAAGTCTGAGTCTCTGTTCCCTCTGAGGACAAAATATGTGGGGGAAATATAGAAACCACTCATCATTCTGTATTGTAAATTACTTGTTTCCTCAGCGATACAGATGAAAACTTTTGTGCTCCTCCATACCAAAATGCTACAGCTGCAGAGCAACAGGGAGTAAGGGGTCCATAAACAAGCAACACTCACCTTGAGCTTTGAGAATAGCTGCTTTTCCTCGCCCAGCCCCAGAACCCTGGTTTTTATTCTTCATGCTCTTTAGCATAGGAGCGTTCTTCAGCATGTCTGGTAAAATGAGAAACCGTATCTTGCTGCCTCTGATGTACACCTGCTCCAGCTGGGCCACTCGGCCGTCTCTGTACGTCACAGTTATGTTGGACATCTGGGAAGCAAGAGATCAGCCAGCGTTTACAGAAGCCTCCAACGGGTAAAGTTTCTCTCACCTTCAGACTCCTCTGTGTAAAAACTACATGACTCAAGTACTTAGTCATTTCTACAGAGTCTTTCTAGGTCTGTTTTGAGGTTTTAGAAGCTGCAGCAAGCTGGTGGGTTTGCATCAGCAGAATATGAATTAAGTAAGTTCAAAAAATAACAAAAAAGAAGCATACTGAACATGATTATTCCAATAAGAGTTGCTACTTACATCCATTTTTTAATCTCACTTATGTTCATAGCATTTCCTTCCTACATAATCAGAGTAACTTGCACCTAATGGCATGTTACTGATTTAAAGTAATACATACAAGCAAGATACAGCAACAAGAGCAGATAAACTACAGAATTTACTTACAAAGTGGTGCTAAGGGTCAAAACAAGATTCAAGCGCCAAGGCCAAAACCCTGATAGACAAAGCCCTCTGAGTGCAGCCGTGGCACAAGGGAGCCAGCACCATTCGCACATAAACCAGCCTGCTACCAGTCAGGCAGGAGCAGCACAATTATCTTATACTCAGCCAGAGCTAAAACAAACTCTGAGAGGAATAAAACTCAGTTTTGTTTCTAATATTTAATCACTTTCAATAGAACTCTGTTTTTCTTAAGAATTAAGAAAGCATTTTGACTTGAACAATATTATTTTTATCCAAAAAAAAAGAAAAAACAAATTAAGGTCTCTTGAGATGCCTTAAATCAGGTGCATTTAAAACAAACAAGCAAGCAAGCAAGCACACTCCTCAGTTGTTCAGATGAGACCTTGTAAACAATAAATCTTAAGCCCAGAGTAATAAAGTGAACAACTCCAGCAGGAACACTGTTCCTAGAAGAAAATCTTAGGGAGACCCTGACACTACTGACGGGGCTGCCCAGTCCTACTCGGTACACAGAAGGCAGCAGCTCTCTCCTCTCTAGAGCAATCCCAAGGCCACGTCACACAGCAAGAGAGTGTGACAGGAGGTGATGGTGGCTCAGCAAGAGCCTGGCTCTTGAAGCCAAGCGCTGCTGAGCTCTGGGCCTTTGTGGCTCTCAGCTCCCTGGCGACGGGGGACGCACCTGGCAGTTCATGTTGTCCTCGGCCTCGATGAGCTTGCCCCGATAAACCTCCCCCGTGTTGGTCTCGCACGTCACGATGTGGCCCTCGGCCTCGTGCAGCACTTTGATGGGCACCCCGATGGACATGTCTGCGGAGCGGCGGCCCTACACCTGCGGGCAGAGCACAGAGCCGGTGAAGTCCCGCTGTCCCGGGACAGACTATGAGGACCTTCCCCAGCTTAGAGAGCCGATTTCTATTTGTTTTGTCCCAAAACCCCACGTGCATTATGCAGCTCTAAAGAGGCCTTTTGGCAGAGCCGGGCGCAAGATGAGCAGAGGCGGCAGCCTGGAGCTCCCCGCCGGGAAATGGGCCCAAAAGGAGAGCAGTGGCGCAGCGGGGCCTGCTCCGCATCGCGCTGGGGCCTCCCCGCCCGGCCGTGGCCTCCAGGAGCACCGCGCACAGGCGGCCCCGGCCCCGGTATGGCCTCAACCCCGTTATGACCCTGGCCCCGGTCCCAGCCCTGTTACGGTCCCATTATGGCCCCAGCCCCGTTATGGCCTCGGTCTTGTTATGGCCCCGGTCCCGTTATGGCCCCATTACGGCCCAGTCTTGGTCCCGTTATGGCCCGGGTCCCGGTAATGTCATAGTCTCATTACAGCCGCAGCCCGATCGCGTTATGGCCCCGGTCCCGTTTTGGTCCTGCTCCAGCTCCAGCCCCAGTCCCGTTACGGTCCCGGTCCTGTTTTGGTCCCGTTATGGACCCGGTCCGATCTCGGTCCCGTTATGGACCCGGCCCGATCTCGTTCCAGCCCCAGTCCCGTTACGGTCCCGGTCCCGGTCCCGTTATGGTCCCGTTACGGTCCCGTTATGGACCCGGTCCGATCTCGGTCCCGTTATGGTTCCGGCCCCCCGCCCCGGCCGCGGCCTCACCGTGCCCTCCGCCCCGCCGCAGGTACCAGTTCAACCCGGCCTTCTTCCAGACCACGGTGACGGCGCAGATCCTGCTCAAGGCGCTCACCAACCTGCCGCACACGGACTTCACCCTCTGCAAGTGCATGATCGACCAGGCGCACGTATCCTCCCGCGCGCGGGGACCCTGCGTGCATTCGGGGGCCTCTCCGTCCCTGCCGAGCGGTTTGCGCCGCGGCCGCGCGCGGTGCCGGGTTTGGGGGAGGCGGCGAAGCCCCGGGCTCCTTTGGGCTGCGTTTAGCACGTTCCCCTTGACTGCCCGGCCCGCAGCAAGAGGAGAGGCCCATCAGGCAGATCCTCTACCTGGGGGAGCTCCTGGAGACCTGTCACTTCCAGTCCTTCTGGGTGAGTTTTCCCCCCTGGAGCTGAGAGGAGCAGCCCTGGCTGCGCCGAGGTGCCGTTTGTGACGCCGAGCGCCGCGGGTTTTTTTACCTGCAGCAAGCCCTGGACGAGAACATGGAGCTCCTGGACGGCATCACCGGCTTCGAGGACTCCGTGAGGAAATGTGAGCGCGGCCGGGGGGGGCAGACCCGGCGCGGGATGGGGGGCAGACCCGGCGCGGGATGGGGGGCGCCGTCCGGGCTGACGGGGGGCTTCTCCCCGCAGTCATCTGCCACGTGGTGGGGATCACGTACCAGCACATCGACCGCTGGCTGCTGGCCGAGATGCTGGGCGACCTCTCGGGTAAGGCTGCGGGGCCGGGGGACACCGGCGCGGCGTGGGGGACGCGCGGCGAGGCCGTGCTCCCCACCGCTGCCCCCCGCAGACGCCCAGCTGAAGGTCTGGATGAGCAAATACGGCTGGACGGAGCCGGAGCCCGGCAAGATCTTCATCTGCAACCAGGAGGAGAGCATCAAGCCCAAGAACATCGTGGAGAAGATCGACTTCGACAGTGCGTGCTGGGGCGCGGGGGGGCCCCCAGGCTGGGCCCCCGCGTGCTACGAGCCGCTCTCCCCGCAGGTGTTTCCAGCATCATGGCCTCGTCCCTGTGAGCGGCCGCCGCCGCCAGCCCCGTGTTAATTGCGCCCCGTTAATCACGGTCCTGGCTGCTCTAAAGAGACCCCGAGTGTTGTGTTCCTGGGGGGAATGCGCCTGTTTTGGGTGTGGGGGGGCCTTTCCCCTCCCCCTTTCTTGGGGGGCAGCCCTGGGGGTTATTGTGTGTGGGGGGGAGGTGGGAGGGTTGCTTTACCCGAGCCCTGCCCCCTTCATGAATATTAATGCAGGGCCTGCCCCTCCCCTTTTTTGGGGTGTCCCTGGTGTTCCTGGCAGCTGGGGGGAGGGGGGGCGCGCTATTGAGTATCAAACATTAAGTATTCAGGAGCCTCATGAATATGAATAGCCGCCTGGCCACGCCCCCTCCCCCATCATGAATATTAATGCAGGGGCTGTCCCTCCCCTTTTTGGGGGTGTCCCTGGTGTTCCTGGCAGCCTGGGTGGGGGGGACGTGATTGAGTATCAAACATTAAGCATTCAGGAGCCTCATGAATATGAATAGCCGCTGCCCGGCCACGCCCACCCCCTCATGAATATTAATCCCCACTGTTAAAGCCAGAGCGGCGCTCTGCGCATGCGCGGGCGGCGCGGGGCAGAGCGGAGCGCGGCGCGGGCGGAGGCCTCATGAATATGAACCGCCACCGCCAGGTCACGCCCCCTCATGAAT
>JAWLRI010000709.1:2418085-2428753 GCA_034781795.1 Crypturellus tataupa | reverse complement strand
CGGAAGTAACGTGACGTTGGTGCGGGCAGCGCCCGGCCTGGGGATGACACGGCCGCCGCGGCGCTCAACGTGTCTCTATGGCCGCGTGAGGGGCTCCCGGGCCGCGTTAGCCCCTTCCGAGGCCTTGAGCCCGCCGGGACCTGGGAAACGTAATCACGGGGGTTGGAAGAGACCCTTAGGATGAGGAGTTCCGACCGGGACCCCGAGCCGCCGCGTCCCCGCGGCCCGCTCCGGTTCAGGCTGGAGCAGCAGCAAGGCCCACGGAAAACAAGGTTGTCCGAGCGATGAGGGACCCCATGAGGAGACCCCGAGCCTGGAAAAACTGCACGGGAAGGGTGGAATTCCGTGCGTTCCGTTGCTCAGATATTGACAGTGTAATATCAAGGGCCCAAATACTGTCACTTGTTAGTTTTGGTGACTTGGAATTGCTCAATTACAATCCACGAGGAAAAAGATATCTGTAGGAAAGGCTCAGCTCTATGGGGCTTGCGAGAGATGGCAGCCTGGAGACTTCTGTTGCATCTTGATCCTTTTTGTGGCACAGAAGTGCGTTCAGAAAGCACTTGGGACACGAGAGCTGTCTGCTACTAGCTAGGAGGTACCTGCAGTTTTGGAACTAGGCTGGGTGGGTTATGTCGCCACCACCAGAAAGTGTAAAATACTGCACAGGGATCCAGATATGTCACAATAATACACGATTATACCAGACACTTGATGGTTAATTTAACTCTACAGGAATACGAAACAAATCTACATCCGCTTAGCAAAAAGGACCTGCTGATCAGCTGAAAAACAACCAAAAAAAGTCCATAGATTTCCCCCACTAAGAGCAGGTTTTTTTTTAATGCTGAGGTATGGAAAAACACATATATACAGAGGGGCATTTTCCCTGTTTCACTGAGTGTCGTTTTCATTGCAGTCGACTGCGTGCAGCTCAAAGTGCCGGTCATCCAGCAGCTCTACCACTGGGACTGCGGGCTGGCCTGCTCCAGGATGGTCCTGCAGTAAGTAACTGCTCCGCATTCAGGGCGTTGGAAATCCCATCCCGTGGGAGAGGGAGAGCGCACACCGGTGTCCAGGGAGAGAGGGTGTGTGGAAGCGGCCGCGAGTTTAACTCTGCAGCCCCAGGAGAGCACACGGATGATTCCTGCTGCCCGGGTCTAGCACAGCTCTCCAGCCAGAACAGGGGAAAATACAAACAAACTTCACGACATTTTGGATAATTAAGTGCTTTGAGCAGTGCAACATACCTGACTAGCACCGAGTAAGAACTCTGCAGACTAGCATGCTTAAGTGAATAGAAAGTTGTCTTCCTTGTTTTAATTTGGGACTAGCATTTACCACAGCAATTCACGTTGTTTTCAAGTGACTGGTAGGTTTATCCCATATTTGTAAGTATATATTGCTCCTGTCTTGTTGAATCCCCCTCTGTAGGGTGAAGGTTTTCTGTTTCAGGAGTGGTTTTAACTGCCAGGCTATGCACTGTATTGCCCTTTTATTTTTTTTCTTTAAACTAGTAGCTGTCCTGCTGAACTCCTCTTTCCTTCCACAGAGGAACATGAGCTTAGGTGCAGGAGAAATACCTATTTAGATGTCCACTTAGTAGATATGAAGCAGAAGATTTTCATTTCTCTCCATCCCTACTGCCAAGACGTTAGTCCGTGTGCTGGTAATTTCCCGTCTTGACTACTGTAACCTCTCCCTCCTCATTCCCCCTACCCTCGTTGCTATTCCAGTCTGTCCAAAGGTCAGCCTCCAAGATTAATCTTCTTACCCTGCTTCCTTGAATCCAGTCTTTTTTTTTTCATATATTTCCAACTGTTTTCTGACTCCCAGAATTCTATATAACCGCCTTTCCCCAGCCCTTTACTGCCTGACCTAACCTTGCTCCTGACTTCATCTGCCTTTTCTACCATCAACGCCCAAGAATATTCTTTTAAATATTTACCAACTGCCTTTACAGCTCCTTTTTTTTTGAAATCCACCTATTCTGTGAAGCAAGTGTTAGCCTGTAACACCCCCGTGTTTGCTGCTATGTGGCTGTTACGTAATTTAGATTGTAACCCCTTCAGAATAGAGTTCTGTACTTTCTCAGCATAGCTTACCCATCGTACAGCATCCTGCATACTTTTAGCACTGTAAAACAATTGAGATACCTGTGCATTTCCAGTAAGAAAAGTCAACAATAAAGCCAACTGAATATTCCCTATTCCCTTCCCTTCCTGTAAATGTGGGCTCATTTGTGGGTTGTTTTGGGGGGTTATCTCTTAGCCAGTCCCGTTGTTTCAGTTCTTCCATGCTGTGATGTGGAGGCTTGGGCTGCTGCACACGCTTTGCTTCTCCTAAGAACTGTGCTTCCCTTCCCCTACCTGTTCCACCACCCCAGGTACCTGAACCACCTGGACAACGATGAATTCCAGAAAGCCATCCACGAGCTCCGGCTGACAAAGAGCATCTGGACCATCGACCTGGCCTACCTAATGCGGCACTTTGGTGTTAAGCATAGATTCTGCACCCAGACGCTTGGAGTGGACAAGGGCTACAAAAACCAGGTTGGCATTATTATTCACTGGGAAATAGCAAGATGTTTCAAAAGTGAGCCCTGTGTGTCACGCTATAAAAGCTTTGTTGTGTTACTGACAGCTGACCACAGTTACTATAAAGAAGATTTGAATCGGTTCTCAGGGTGAGGCTAGATATGATCCCAGATATTTTCCATCTTTGATTCCATAATGTGAATTTTTAAAGTCTTGGAGACTGAAGCCCTCTATTTTTCTAGAGAGCAGGTACAGTAGCCTGGGTAGCAGCAAGTGCTAGCTCTACTCTTGCCTCAACCTTAAACTGCAGGAACTACCTTCAGAGGTGAGAGGGGAGCTCAGGCTTCATCCGCTCAGTTTGGCCTCTTCAAGATCACCAAAGCAGCCAGGGAGCACCTATTCTGACAGCAGTTTTTCTGAGGCAGGTTCCTGCCCAGAACCAAACAACCACCTTCCTTCATGTCAGCAGCTAAATAGCCTGTGTTGATTGTAACAGGGGTGTATTTGAGCTGATCACTTAGAGCAGGAAATCCTAGCCTCTTATCAGAGAACTAATAGAGAGACCTCTTATCACATAACCAGATTTTTAATTTATGCAGGCCCTTGCTAGCAGAGATTAATTAGATTAACTAGGGTAAACGTCCTAGTTTGTACTTCTCTCCACAGTCATTCTACAGGAAGCACTTTGACACAGAAGAGAATCGAGTGAATCAGCTCTTTGCACAAGCCAAAGCCTGCAAGGTGCTGGTGGAGAAGTGGTAAGATTATTATTTTCTCTCTTTCGAGAGGGTGGGCTCAATGCTTTCCTTGGAATGATCAAGAGCCTTCTGTGAATTGGAAAGTTTTTACTGTCTGTTCAAAAGACTGGGCATCAATCATGATGTTTGAAGAAAAAGATAGTAATGAAACCGAATGGTGATTTGAATTTGCTGACAAGACATGACTCTTATTTAAATTTTGAATTTGATTTTCCATTAAGATAACCTAGTAGGGAGTGCCTACAGTGCTGTAACTGGTCACTGATAAGGACTGCTGTCCTTGGAAGGCTGGCAAATGCTCTGTGGACATAAACCCCATTGCTCCCAGCTGCTTTGCGAACATTGGAGATGTCTGGCCCAAGCCAGAGAGGCAGGGAAAAGCAGACAGGTGAGCTTTTGCCAAGACAAGCGTGAAATAAAAGAACTGCAAGCCTAGGAGAAGGGGAAAAATTGCAAAATTGTTTCACAACTTGTAGCTGATAGTGATAGGGGATAATTGCCCAATCCAATCCACCTTTTTTAAAGTTTGAATTTAGTTTGGATTTCTGTTTTAAAAGTGGGAGAGTGATTAGCAGTAAGAAGAGAGGGGTACAGAGCAGCCACAGTATTACTCGAATGCTGCAGTGCACCTCACATTTACAGGATCATTAGTGTCTTTTAACTTAGCCTGTACAGCCCCATCTGATTTCCTAGAGCTATGACCAGAGAGAAGGCACAGGCAGGTCCTCTTTGTTTAGAGATCTTAACATGGTGACCTTGATCTAGGCAGGGGCAGAATTCAGACTTACTGCTCAAGCTGGGGCATCACAGAAGAGAAGCAACACTGGAAGAGATGAAACAGCACATCAATTCAATCAGGCTCAACATCTGGAACCTACCCACGGGAGGAGTTCCAATGAATATACCATCTGCCTCAATAAAGGACAGCTCTAACATATCAAATTATAGATCATATTTGGCTAATATGTATTTTCTGGAGAAGATATTATAGAAATATATACTTAAAAGAATAGAGAATCAGGTAGCCCTAACTTAAAACTGGGAGAGAGACAATCTTGTGTGACAGAAGCAAATTTGGGCACGTTCTAAAGTTGATTAGTATAAGATCTTTGTAGATATAAGATCTTTAACTACTCAGCCAATACAAATTTTGTGCTTCAGATACAGTGTTTTAATTCTTTAGGAACATGAGAAGACTTACTTCTGATTTTCCTACAACACAATTTTTTTTCAGTTACTGAGTAAGTTATAGTTAGTGAATGAGTTGCCGTTCTTCTCAAGGGCCTCTAGTACATTCTGAGATTACATTTATATTAGTGCAGAACCAAGAGTTGTTGCTCTACACTTCAGTGACAGCAGTGGGATAAAAAGGCCTTAAAGGACATAGGTTTTGTCTCCTAAAAAGTCTTCAGGATTTAACAGCAAAGAACCTGTCACGTGTAAAGATAATTATACCAGCCGCATGTCATACTATCCGTCACCACACACATTACTAATACTTGCCTCTTTCCTAAACTGTTCGGAAATGTGTGATTTTTATTTTTTCCTGCAGCGCAGTAACTGTTCAAGACATCCAAAAACATCTGTCCCAAGGTCATGTAGCCATTGTCCTGGTGAATGCAGTTCTGTTACTGTGTGATCTTTGCTCGAGCCCTGTCAAGTACTGCTGCTTCCTCCCCATCGGGCAGAAGTGCTTCTGCAGGAGTCCTGACTACCAGGGCCATTTCATCGTGTTGTGTGGCTACAACCAAGCCTCAGGGAGTATTTACTACAACAACCCAGCCTACGCTGACCGTGAGTAGCTCAGTCCTGCTTCCTTCTGATGTCTCCTTTAGTAACCTCATTACTAAAAGTCAGTAATGAGGCAGCTGGACCTTGTGCAGCAGCCTGCATGCATTTCGAGCATCACTAACCAGTTGGTCATAAGCTGTTTTGCCACATTCATTGATCCTGTGCTGAGCACTGCCTTTGAGAGGGGAAGAACTAAATAGTTCTTCAGTGAGTAAAGCTGATAGGTGAAGTCCCTGTGTGAGTTGTTACTTTTCTCTGTAGAAGAGCCAGCGTAAGAGCCTTTCCATTGGCAACTGATCTTGTACTAATACTTTGTTCCTCCTCAACAGGAACATGCAGCACCAGCATCAGTAACTTTGAGGAAGCCAGGACAAGTTACGGCACAGATGAGGATATTCTCTTTATCTACACAGACAGCTGACACCCACAGCTGCTGCTTCCAGCCGTTTCTGGTGCAGCCGGCCTGGCAGCTGGCTGCTCGTCTCAGGACTCCCCCTGCACAGACCTTGCTTCTGAATTGCAGTGGGATCACGCGCAAGGGAGGCTTTATAGACATTGCTAGGACTATATTGCAGTGCTGTCTTCACCTTTTTATTCCTGATGAAATACCTGATTTTGCAATGTGCGTCACATTTTCCCCCATTTTTAATACTGCACATCTGACAGCAGTTTTAAAATGCAGGCTCAGAGTCTGTTCGCTTTAGGATTATTTTCAAATTAAACAAACACATGGAAAAAAGCAACAAGTGTATGAACTTACACACTTAGGCATACGTGCACAGGTTTAGGTAAGCAGAACCAGATTAAATAGCAAATACCCATTTTTCTCTTTCCTTCAAAGCATAAGGGCTGATCTTCATTCTCTACCTATATATTTGAGGTTCAGCAGGATATTTTGGAAGGAAGGAAAAGCATTAAGCCAGCAAAGCATTCTCACCATTTAGAAGTGGTTTATCAACACTGTCTACATTGTAGGAATGAAACACTTTCACTCAAGGAAATTTCCCATTTACTAAATTCACTTTACACAGCTTTAGCATTTATGTCACTGAAATTTTGAAGTGTAGCTATTGGTATTGCACTATATTCTTAGTCTCATTTGTGACCAGTTCCTCTCAGAGCGAAGGTCCAGAGCTCTGTGAGGATGTTTTATTTAGACTTAAAGAGTCTTTATAAGTCTTTGTGGGAACCTCTGTACATCATGCCACCTACATGTGCCAGTTTTTACAGTATCCAGTCTAAATACAAACCGATGAAACACAGAAAATCCACACGCCAATGACACACTTTATGAGTTATTTTTAAACACGTGGTAGAAGAGAGATTGGACTATATAACTAAAGATGAAAAAAAAGGCAATTTAATTTGAGGCCAAACTGCGCTGTTGCTATTGATTTTGTGACCTAAGAAGGGCAGGAACTAATGAAAAAAATAAGGATTACTGCCTTTTCTTAGGTAAAGTAAAAAGCCAGCAAATCAGATATTTTTAGCTCTTCTTACACTGCAGCCGTGTCTGGATTAAACTGTAGTTACTTGCTCTGTTAGACATTTCTGAGTTAAATTATTAGCATCCCAGAAAATGGTGAGAGTCCCAAACCTCTCCCAGCCAGCACCTTCTGACTCCTCCAAAATAAGCCACAAGCAACTGCTGGTTTGGGAAGTCGTTATGTCCGACGCCAACTTCATGATGTTTGATTTAGAGAGCTCGTATTAGCTAATGTTACTCATTAACAGGCGTGTAAACTACAGGCTGTTACTCCTTAACACACGCATTTCCAGTCAGTTAATTTATTCAATGCTATTCAACTGCCATAGGATTTATGTTTAGAGTGAGCTTGGTTTCGCTCAACAGTTCTTATAAAACCTGGATTCAGTTATCCAAATGTAAATCTCGAACTGTACAGAAAACAGGAGGATGTGCCAAATGGTCCGAAATGCACATTATTGACTGTTAAGCAATTGCCGCCCAGGGTTCAAATAGTTCAACAGAAGTGAAACATGAAAAGCCATTTAAGCTAGTAAAGACAAAACTAGGAGTTCTACCACTGCAATAGGATTTCTTTCGGCCGGATGGAAAATATTTATGAAAGATGAAAGTAGCAGGAAAGGAAGAAACCAACTTAAAAACAATCCTGAGTTTTTACATGACTCAGATTAAAAGAAAGCTCACTGAGCAAATACTCAGAACATTGACGTTTTTGGAAATTTTGTTCTTCATGACGAGATTGCTTATGAAAATACTCTGAGAATGTTTTGTCTGTCACTTTGTTTCCTTCATTACGTCCGCAGCAAAGAAAGGGGTATTTTACATGCAGGATTTTATACATAAATATATTTTTATTTGTAATTAAGCCATTCTCAATAAAGGTTTAAAGCAGTAGATAACCCTGTAGCACAATGTAGCATTTGCATTTATTAACTGGTTTACTATGCAAAAATGTTGAAAGATCTTTGCAGAAAGTGTTATAACTAAGAAGTGACACAGCTGAACCTCATCTGTAGAGTTTAAATGTTTATTTCAGCTATAGATTCATAGCTGTTAGCCTATAAAGTGTATTCCTAATGCTCTTCCTAAACACTGCTTCTGCACCTGAAAAAGCTTTTCAAAGGCAGCGTTTGCCAGTGTCGTTGTAATGTGTAGGGCAAAGGAGAATAAAAAGACCGAAGCAGTCTTGCTTCACGTATGGAAGCCTTCAGTGGTTGGTAACTAGGAAGAAGAAAAACAAACAAACAAAACAGACAGAAAGGAACATCTCCCTTCCCCACGTCAGCCACGAGGCCACCTGATGGGCGTTAGCTCCCTGCAGGATTTTGTTGTGCAAAACCACTTTGCCCGTGGCAGATAGACAGCGAGGCAGGAACCCAAAGCGCTTGCTCGTGCCCACATTCCCGAGCCGGAGAAGCCGGGAGGCTGGACCGGGAGAAGCAGCCGGGAGATGTGTGGGTCAGGCGGGAGGCCGCTGGGATGCCCCTAGCGTCTTCATCCCTGTTTTGCAGCCTTTAGCGGATAACTGGATAACCTGGAGCTCCTGCAGCACCAGGGTGGAGGGGACCAGGCCCCGTTCCAGCTCCTCAGCACCGTTCACCACCCCTTTTCATAGACATATTTTTCAACACGGAGATACAGCATTTCCCAAGAGTGCTCTAAACTCCCCATCGGGAGCGCGTGCTTCTTGGTTTCACTAATTCCATTAATTACCAGGCAAACGAGCCCCCCGTGCGCGTGGAGGACCCCTCGCCATGCTAGCTCGTGCCAGCAGCAGCTCCGGGCACTAACAGCGTTTCCACCACGTGGATGCCTGGCCAGGCATCCTTCCCCGCTCCCACCGCTGCAAGGGGCCCTTCGGCCTCGCATCACCCTTCCTGCTTGGAGTCATCCCCAGCGGCTCCGCTCCATCCCTGGGCGCGCGGAGAGCCTGGAGCTGCCCGGGAGAAGCACCCTGGGGCCTGCGCCAGGCTGTGCTAGTGCCGGGACATGATGATCCCGGTATTAACCTCCCCGCCAGCCTCTTTCCCTGGAAAGCCAGTTGAGTGCACACAGCGCTTGCTCCAGCGGCTCCTAATCTGTAATTAAAGTCAGGCCGTGGCTGAGCAATAGCCACATTTGTGGACGGGGAGGAAGTAACTTCTGATTTATACCCAGAGTGGAGCGAGCGCGTGGTCCGATTGCACTTGGATCCTGCAGATACACAAAATTCCACGTAAAAACCCAATGCATGGAAAAAAGGACACAAGGGAGCCCGGAGCACCTCACTGCAGCAGCCCTCTGGGCCTCCCAGGCTGACCATTCCCATCCTTTGCACCTCCCGCGTTTCGGATTTACCGCTGCTGCTTGCCCCCAGGTCGGGGGGATGCATCCACATCCGCAGTTGCTGGAAATCCTGTTGCTGGAAGCAGAGGCGCAAAGCGTCGCTCTCCCGCTCCGGCAGCGGGAAGGATGCCGGGACCATTTTATTATTTTCCCGTCTCTCTAAAAGTATTTTGTGTGCCTGCATCCCAGGAACCGCACGCTGAGAGACCAGACCCTATTTCTTTGGGGACCAGTATAGCCGTTGGCATCAGTTTTCCACGCAGCTGCTCCTTTATGGGAATTGTTCCTGCTCTGGAAAGCGCGTGCTCCCAGGGAAGCTCCCGGGCACCTGCACAGCACCCGATCCCCAGGGATGCTCCCGGGTGGGAAAGGCGCTGGGGATGCAAGGCTGAGCTGGCTCCAAGGCCACCTGCAAGGCCGGGCTCGGCAGCAATCCCAGTGCAGGAAGGGAACAGCCTGGGATCTCGGGATCTCCGTGCCCACAGCCGCAGCTGGGCTTGGCAGGGCCAAATCCCAGCGGGAATGGGGCAGGGCCCTCTCCGTGGATGCACTCCCAGGCAACCAGCAGAGCGCACCCGGTCCGCAGGGACCAGGGTAGGACGGGAGCAGCTTCCCAACCTTTCAGCAAGGACAGGAAACCTCCAGAGAGCCAAAACCTGTCAGTGCCTCCCCCAGGGCTTCTCTCCCACTCACCATCCCGGAGGATTTTGCTGCCGTTGGAAGGTCACGGGCTCCCTGCGCAGGGGCACCTGGAGCCACCACGTACACGAGGAGGACACAGCGAAGCCGAGCAGCACCGTGACACACGGGGAGCGAGGAGAGCCTGGAGCCCTGCTGAGGCTGCTCCCGCTCTGCAGGCGACGACCCGAGTCCCCCGCGGCTGCTGGGTTCAAGCCCCTGGTGCCCCTCACCTGGGGACACGTGGACAGCCGGAGGCAGCAAAGCAGGGGCAGATCGTGGTGGGGAAGGGTCTCAGCAGGGTTAACGTCTCACCATGCCCTGCTGCCCCAAACCGAGCTCAGGAGGAGCAGGAGAGCGGGTCAAGGCTGGGGAAGGGGAACAGGCCCAGCTCACAGCCACGTCCCTGCAGGGAATTCCCGCCCGAGTCACCCCTTTCCTGGGCGCATCAGGGTGGTGCCAGGGCACAGCGGGCAGGTTGCAGGGACAACTGCATCCAGCCCTGTCCCACGCGGGACTGCCCGCCCCGGGGAGGACCCCCAGGTCCTTCCCTGCGGGGCCGCTTGGGCGAGGTGATGCGAACGCGGACACGGGGCCGCTCCGTCCTGCTTGCACGCGAGGCGGCCGCGCAGGCTGCTCCAGCGAGCAGCTCTCCACGGCCCGGGAGGCAGCCCTGATAATTAGGGAGCTCCTCGAAGCCAGTTAACCCCTTGGGAGAATGGAAGTGACTCCAGCCGGCAGCAGAGCAGGGAAGGGCACCACAAACCCTGGCCGCTTGCGCTGGGGTCTCCGGCTGCAGCCGTCCCAGCACGGGGGAAGGCAACGCGAGGCCGAGAGCAGCGGGACCTGGAGGGGAGCGTGACTGGGCCCGGGGCGGGACTCGAGGGCAGGAGAAGCACCTTTAAACCACCCGGGGAAGTTTGTAGAGGAAGAGATGTGATGGGAGCGCTCCGAGACGGGGAATTGTCTAACCATAGTGTTCTAACCTTAGTATTCCAGCAGTGATAGATCCCATTCGGTTGTATGGGACCGGCCGAAGCAGCGCGCGGGCTCCTCTGGGAGGGGAGTCCGTCCCGGCCCGCTCCTCGCGCGG